>VNWX01000266.1:0-22461 GCA_009869905.1 Ceratophysella communis
GTTGTGCTAGATTCAAAGCATTCACGTAATATGATTTGATTGATTTATCAGACTTTCTATTGAATCCGACGTCGAATTACTAAATTTTTAGAATCTGTAAAACAAATATGTCGTATCTTCTGTAAATAGACATAGTTACTTGCGCAGATCATGTAGTAAATTCTATGTCAGTATTTGTAGAATTTATAAGCGAAGATAAGACAGTATTTTATTTTTTTAGGTTTCCGTTCGGGCTATCGATTTTAATTTAATTTTGTTTGAACTCGTAGCATTTGAACCAGCTAATCTGAGACTTTGAAACAAGTATCCAGTATCCGATAATTGAAAATGCAACAACGATATATAAAACTACTGATACGGACTTTGTAATTTTAATCGATGACGGATGACCCAATTCTTAGTATAATTGTTACGTTACTTGAATCCGAGCATCCGACGAGCTTTCACCTATTTAAATGCCGGCTGCAGGGTTTGGAAGTTCTAATGTACTTCTACAGATTGAATTAGCACGCTTCGTTTCTATCAATTTAACATTTTTCGGGACACATTTCTAGAAGTTAGCCGTGCTGTAAATTGATTTCCTTACCCACCATTTTCAGAGTAGCAGCCATGAGTTCTAGGTTTCGTTTTCTCAACGTACTGCCCATCGTTTTGAAAGTTGTTATACTGGGTTTAACAGCAGTGTCATGTTCTAGTCTAAACGAAGAACGGATTTTTCTCGATGTTTTATCTGGGAAAAACATTGAACGACCCTTGGCTCTCGTGGTTCGTTCATCGATGGAAGGCAGCGAGAAGGCAGAATCACTAACTATCGACCCAGTTAAAAGTATCGAATACAGTATCAATAACTTGACTGGCAAACACGACCTTTTCCAAACCATGAAACGACAGCATGTGCAGGCGGTGCAAATATGTGCTGATTGGCTGACATCCAATTCCACTGGTTAGTCGGACATAATTTGACACAATATATTTTGTTGTGAGGCAGGCGCAGGCGTCATTCTGCCGAATCTAATTTATACACATATAGGCGTGGCGAATTCACTGGAAATTATGTACCGCGCTTCGAAGTTGAGAGGTCGCATCAACTCCCAAGTCTGGACTGATTGTATACTAAAAACAACCGTGTCTTCCCCAGAAATGCAAGGGATGCACAAGCCTGCTTTGATACAGGTAATACCGGAACAGTTCGTTCCACGTCAATTTGTCGAATGGGAATTTCAAGAAAGTGAACCCAAAAAAATCGATCGGCCAAGTGTTTCTAACGTCAATAGACCTATTGAGCCCACCAACGTCAATCGACAAAATGAACCTACCAACAGCGTCAACAGACAAAATGAACCTACCAACGCAAAGCCTGAGGTAAGTGGAAATCCGGATGCACCTATATACCAACTAGAATTACCCACTAACCTATTTAAAATAATTTAGGCAGCGAGACCAGCCAGAAGATGCCGAGTACTGGATGAAACCTTCAGTGAATCCAACGGTATTGAAAATCGACTATGGTACTTTCGTGAAGATCTCATGGTCAATGCACAACATTATTATTGGCAATTTGGAGTATCCCTTTGCCGGACAAGTGCATGACCGTCAGGGGGAATTATTTTATTATTTCCATCAAAGTATTTTGGCCAGGTGCGGCATCAATAAAAGAAATTATGATCCGCTCAAAGCAATATAGTTAATTTTGGAGCCAAATTGTCAATTTTTAGGTACAATTCAGAGCGACTGTCGAACAACCTTCCTTTAGCTATTCCAATAAGCGTTGAGCGTAATATTCTGGAAGAAGGATACACTACGTATTTAGAAGGTTCTAGGGTGTCAAGAACACCTAATCAAGCAATCAGAGTAAGTATTTCGTTTATCAGCGTCGCTTTGGGTATTTTTGACTGGATGGATTTATATTTTCATTTTAGTTCGATAGGATACTTCCATATGTTCAAAATTTGCGGAGCTCCATTGACTCAATGTCCCTGATGCATGTAAGAATCGATCTATAGGGTACCTATTTTTAAATAACAGACTGTCTTTAAAAATGATACAAACACGGAGAGGGCTTAAAAGCGTAACAAATTTAAATCATAGAACAACGGTCAGCCAACGCCTCTCAACGGTCGGAATGGAATCGACATATTGGGTAAGGTTATCGTAGGAAGTGACGAGTTCTACTACAGATACACGTATATCCATACAGAGGGACATAACCTAATTTCCGGGGTAAGTTACTTTCCGATGCCTAATCAGATTTAGAAAACACGTAATTAGGTGGTATAATTGGCAATTAATAAAACACCTAAAAAATTAAAACAGCAACATGGAGTAATGGTCTCCTTTTCAACCTCAATGCGGGATCCTGCGTTTTATCGATGGCACGTTTTCATAAACGATTTATTCGAACGACACAAGTCCACGCTTCCGGAGTATTTGCCAACTGGGGTATATTTTTTAAGCAATTGTGAACATTTTCAGGTGTTAATTTTACCAAAATAAAATCTAGGGAGATTTTGCATTGGTTTGGGCTGGCGTACAAGTTACCAGTATTGAAGCCACGTCTGATGGCACACCACGAAACAATTTGAAAACATTTTGGTCGGAAAGGGAATTCGATATTTCGATGGGATTGGATTTTAGACGTCTCTGGTCCCCTGCTCACATTTGTGTAAAACATTTAGATCATCAACCGTTTGAGTTCAAGATCAACGTAGTAAGTAGGTAGTTTAAAATATGTATTAAAAATGCTTAAATTTTCATTAGCACAATGTGTTATTTAGATGAGTGACAGGGCTCAGCGAGCCACCGTTCGAATATTCTTAGCCCCGAGATTTAATCTTGATGGTCGAAGATTTAGTATGGAAGAACAACGGAAATTATTTTTTGTATTGGATGGATTTTCTGCGAATTGTGAGTATATGAGAAACATTTTTCTTCAAATAAATGATAAAATTCTCATTCAATGCAATTTTTAACAGTGAACTCAGGAAACAATGAAATACGTCGCCGCTCATCGTCTTCCACACTCACAAAACCTTGGAGCAAAACATTCGAAGAATTGCAAAGTGGTCCCGGCGCATCTATTCCCGAATGTGGCTGTGGATGGCCTGAGCATTTGCTGATTCCGAAAGGAAGGGCAGAAGGAATGACTTTTGATCTCTTTGTAATGGTAACAAATGGAGCTGATGATTCAAACGGAAGCTTGGGCGAACAATCTGGAAGGTGCAGTCAACCCTATCTCTACTGTGGAATTCGTGGTCAACCTTATCCGGATCGGAAACCAATGGGCTTCCCATTCGACAGACGTTCCCCATATATTGTCAACGGAAAGACGTCGGGTAGACAATTTGGACGAATTCGTTGGACTCATTCCAAACTCTAATACTGTTCAGGTATTTCTGCTGAAACAAATTATTTAATTAATAACGAGCTACTATTCGTAACTAATATAATTTTCTGTTGCAGGTTGTCATTACACACTCTAATCAAGTGATGAGGAAATCATAAAAATAAACTGACCTCTTATTTAAACAGCTCGTTATGTTTAAAACAGCCATAACACTCAATATACACTTTAGCAAGAATTTTATACACAGCCACTTATGCCCGAAATATAATAAACAATGCCCGAAAAATATTTCGTTTGCCTTACGGTAAATTATGTCACGTCAAGTTGCAAGCCTTTTCTGCCCATTATGAAAAAAAAATTTACCTACCAAAATTATGATTAACATTAGCTATAGTCAAATTCTATCTACTTATATGTACAAGAAGCTGTTTTTCGTGTATTTAAGGATTTGTTTGTATTGCTTAGCTATATAAGTTTAATAACCTTTGGTTAAAAATAGATATTTAAAACTGTAAATAATGTCTGAAATAATATTTGAACGACTTCCTGCTGTAAAATCAGATATCAAATCAGACGCGGAATTTGATAGAATCTATGCCACTTCGAATTGAGCAATATTTGTAGAAACTAGTTGAGATTGGCATATCCGTATTAGTTTTTCCTGTCTTTTTTCAAGAATTACAATAGCTGTTATAATATAGTACATTTGAATAACAAGAGATTTTTAACCGATTGGTCTAGTTGTATTGGATTTAAAGCCGCAAACAATATTTGATTAATGGGAATAATTTCGCAGACTGTGAGTAACCTGAATCAGGGGAGATGCATATAAAGATCGTTGAGCTAAACTCTTCAAATTTGTGATCTGAGTTCGTTTGTAATAGTAACCCCTACTTGAATTCTGCTAAGGAATCACAGTCAGTCACAGTCAGTCATCACAGGGGGTAAATGATGAAGTCTTTCTTCAGACACGTCGCGTTAACATGTCTTCTCATTGCGATTTTGGCAGGCTCAAATGCAGCGTCGGGCATTGGTGAGTGTTCCAAGATTTTGGTTCAAACTTGCGCTTTTGGACTCATGTCTAGTTAATTTATACTAAATTTATGTTTTTAGAGTCACGACAAAGCATCAGCCAGCGACAAGAATACTTCCTTGAGGTCTTGTCTGGGAAGGACGTGGAGCCATTTTCAAATGATCCCGTCAATGGAGTTGCAGGCGAGGCCGGTGATACAGAAATTGATCCAGCTAAAGTCGCCGAAATAAATCGACTGGTTGGAAAACTGGACATTTTCCAAAACACGAAGCCTCGTCACATAGAAGCTCTTCAGAAATGCGCTGAATTGTTACAGGGTATTCGAAACTGCGGATGATCAATGATTCGATTAATTCAATAACACCATAGTATTTTTCATTAGAGCAAGACGATTGGAGATACATTATGACCCGTGCCTCCAAACTTCGAGAGCAAATCAATATAGAGCTGTGGATAAATGCTGTTGTTGGCTCAACAGTTTACTCTCCGGCAATGGCTGGACTGTACAAACCAGCCTTGATTGAACTATCTCCTGACCGCTACCTTCCATATTCGGTTATACAACGTGCGATTAATCAATCCGGGTCTGTACGGCAGCGACAGGTAATCTTTGCGTCAATTAAAATTTTTAGCTTTTTGCATCTTTAAGTTAAAATAATACATATATTAGCAAATTAGAAGTAGAATTCATTGAAAGGTTCAGTTTTGATTAGGGCGGAGCTTGCACTATGCTGGACGAAAATACTGGAGGAGGTAACGGCGTCGAAAATTCACTATGGTACTTCCGAGAGGATATTCAGTTGAATGCACAGCATTGGTACTGGCACGTAGCTTACCCTGGAGGTTCATCCAAACCCGAGCCGGACAGACGAGGGGAATTGTTTTACTTCTTTCATCAAAGCATGCTTGCTAGGTCTGTATTGCTTATGAACCAAATCTGGAGTTGGGTAATTTACAAAGAAATCTACTATAAAATAAAATAAACTACATGGACATTCTTAACTTGTAGATATAACGCTGAAAGGCTGTCAAATAATCTTGCACTGACAGTTCCACTCAAAGTTGCGACTGCTAACGAAGTGATTGATGAGGGATATATAACATATTTAACAGATATCAACTCGGGGGAGAAATACGGCTCACGTCAAGCAAATCGACCTATCAATGTACTACTTTCCCTAATACCTAGATCTCAAAATTTTCTAAATCAAAACAAAAATTAGTCATTCAAATATATTAAATGTATCTTGTGATTGTGATTCTGCTCTTCTGTTTAGTATTCCGACATCCTGCCGTTCCTGACAAGAATCTACAGTGCAATTGACAGCAACTCTATAATCAATGTAACATTCTTTAAATTTATGTATGTGTATCAAGGGTAAATGCATATTTTTTAAATCCTAAATTCGCCGTCGTAATTTCAATTTAGCGAACTAGTCAAACAATTCCTCTGCAAAACATACAAGGAATCAACTACGTTGGAAATTTGGTTGAAAGTTCACGATCATATAGTGTAAACTTGGGACTGTATGGTAGCGTTCACAACGCTGGGCACAATATGATAGCTAACTTAACAAAACCGGTAAGTATCCCGCTTTATATTGTCCCAACACCTTGCATTCTTTTAGGTCGCGGCAGCAGAAACCTTGTGCCTAGTACCTGGAAAGATTTGTTAAATTCGAAAAGTGTGGCGTACTTAATTTAACTTTAAATATAACATTTTAGGAAGGCGTTATGGGCGGCACTGAGACGTCAATGAGAGATATCGTGTTCTACCGTTGGCACTTATTTATAAACGAAATTTTTGAGCGACACAAATCTCGACTGCCTGAATATTCACTAAGTGGGGTACGAAGGGCTTGAATGTAAAAGTGCAAGTATTTTACGAGAACTTCGGGCTCATTATTTGCATTGCTTTTTACAGGGCAATGTACCGCTCGTGTGGGGTGGAGTTCGAATTACCAACATTCAGATCAATTCAGGTCTCTCAGCTGCAGCTAACAATCTCAGAACGTTTTGGTCACAACGTAGGTTTGACATATCGCGTGGACTAGATTTAAAACGTCCTGTACCAACGAATAGGCCAATACAAGTTTGTATCAAACACTTGAACCATGATCCGTTTTCTTACACTATAAATATCGTAAGTCTGAATATTATTGAGTTGGTACATCACAAATAGAGAATCCAGAGCAATTTTAAATCGGATCAAATCGGTTTGTCAGGCTAAGCAAACTACAGGGTCTGAACGGGCTTCGATCAGAATATATCTAGCTCCGCGGTATAATTTGTCAGGAGTTCGTTTTAATATGGACCAGCAAAGAAAGCTACTTTTCATCCTGGACGCCTTTTCAGCTACTTGTGAGTTGGCTTGATTTTGAAATGTTTTACACAATTTAAACAGACGGATTTGGTTAAATTGATTTATGCTATATACATATTTGCTTGGCTATATGATCATGATCATGATCAGTAACTCAAGGCAGCAACGCAATTCAAAGAGATTCTTCAGAATCAACGCTTACGAAGCCCTGGAGCAAGACGTTTAATGAACTTGAAAACGACACTAATCTCGAAAAGCCTCAATGTGGCTGTGGATGGCCAGAGCATCTGCTGATTCCAAAGGGCAGACCAAACGGAATGGTTTATGATCTCTTCGTCTATGTGACCAATGGCGTTGACGATTCAGACGGTAATTTGGGTGTCCAGTCGGGAACCTGCACTGAACCCTATCATTATTGTGGAATTCGGGGAAAGAATTACCCGGATCGGAAACCAATGGGTTTTCCATTCGACAGACGCCCACCACTGTTGCCTTCAGGTCGTCCAGTGGCCAATTTGGACGAATTTGTTGGGTTGGTTCCGAATTCCGGGACAGTCCAGGTATTCATATTTTTACTTAATCTGTTCGTTGAATTTTGCCAGGATTTTTACTTACTGCTTTGATTATTTTGTTTTAGGTCACAATTACCCATGTGAATCAAATAATTTAGAGTTTTCATAACATTATGGTACAAAAAGCTTGTGAAATTCTGTTTCTACAAGTTGTTAAATGAGCCCTAATAAACTCGCACATCGATTTTCCCGCTGTCAATTATCTTGCATGTGTATTCTAAATTACCTATACACAAGCTTTTCAACACCTACCACATTTTAAAAGTTAGATTTTGGCTTCAGCAGTTATAGAAAACGATTTCGCCTGGTCATATTATTTCAGCAGTGTTTTATTGTTTACCCTAATTTTCAAAGATTTGCCTATTTTCTTTTGCCAGCGACTGACTTATTTTGACTTCGAGTGAGTGAAAAAAAAAGGTTGAGAGCTGTTTGTGTTCCTTGAGATTGTCATCATTATCCTCGATTTATTGTTCAGCCAGACTTGATTAAAGCTGAATGTAGGGCAATACTCCTCAGAATTCTGTTAAATTAGTAATGAAATATTCACTGAAGCAAGCTATTTACTTACAATCTCATATTTTTGCATGTAATTGAAAGCAAATTGTGTGGAGTTCAACAGCCTAATCTCCTATATTTTGATTTCATGCTTAGCATTGAGGTTTAATAACTACATAACATAAATTCAGTTCAATTTGTATCTTGAGGCTTTGCAGCTTCGAAATATAGCAGTCAAAATTTTGTTTCTGATTTGCAAATATTGAATCCCTTGATAGCTGCTACTTTCTTCATCAGATAAAGCTTATTGAATTTATATGGTTTGGTAAAAGTACTAAAAATTTGAAACATTTATTAGAGGATTTAAACTGAACATAAAATTCTCGCTGTTTGTATGAAATGGCGATAAGACCACGAACAGCTGGAGCATGGCTGAATTATATATTCCTCGCTTACATAATTTTTTTCGCACAAGTATGCAGCGCTAAGATCGGTGACGGTAAGTCGGTAAAACACGTTGAACAAGATTTTGAACACTACCTATCAAAAACTTAAGATATCATTTACTCTAGAGCGGCAAAGCAGAAGCCGGCGGCAAGGATACTTCCTTGATGTATTATCCGGTAAGGATATACAATTGACTCCGCCTCCCAACGACTTTGCCTCTGGAGACGGAGGAGATAGTGATGCACCAATTAACCCTGTAAAAATTGCTGACCTAAATCGGCTGGTTGGAAAATCAGATATTTACCAGAGTATTAAACCAGAGCATATGGAAGCCCTTCAGAAGTGTATTGTTCTGCTGAGGGGTATGCACATAAATAACCTTGCTTAAGAGTCATGAACGCGTGTCAAGATTGATTTAAATACGCTCCCTAACCAACAACCAACGTATGCCATTCCAGAACGAGACAACTGGAGAGATATCATGACACGAGCTTCGAAGCTTCGTGACAAAATCAATACACAGCTCTGGATAAATGCAGTAATTGGAACTACCGCGTACTCTCCAGCAATGGCTGGACTCTATCAACCTGAATTAGTAGAGCTTTCACCCGATCGTTTTCTTTCACGCCGTGTTATCGAACGTGCAATTAACAAATCTAATTCCTCACAGCGTCAGGTATTTAATTCTGTATTTCTCATACCTTCATGCCATGCTAATTCTGATGAATTAATTCTTTTAGAGCGCTTCGTGCACCATGCTGGATGAAGCCACTGGAAAAGAGAACGGAATCGAAAATTCTCTTTGGTACTTCAGAGAGGATATTCAGGTTAACGCTCAGCATTGGTACTGGCATCTAGCATATCCAACCAGGTTTCCAGCTGGGACGCCATTACCGCCATCGAATCGTCGAGGAGAGCTTTTCTATTTCTTCCACGAAAATATGCTTGCGAGGCAAGCGTGTTAGTAATTATTATATGTTTGCGAATTTCGAATGTGTATTAAATATCAAAATATTGTTAGGTATAATACCGAACGGTTGTCCAATAGCCATCATCCTACTCTTTCACTGAAAGCTGAAACAAGTAACGAATTGCTCGAAGAAGGCTACATTACGTATTTGACCGACTTGAATTCCAACCGAAACTGGGGGTCACGTCGGCCCAACCAATCGATTAGCGTAATTCATTGCTTCATATTCATATAAATAGAATGCTCGCAATATAAGGCCTAATGATCATGATGTAAATTTTCCAGTATGCATTGAATCAGCCGTATCTGACAAACGTTTACCAAGGAATTGATGCTAAAACATTTCGCAATGTAAGCACTTACGTGAATACAGCTCAGTCATGAGCACGAATTATAAAAATTATGGTATCACAGAGAAACGGTCAAGAAGTTGACTTGCAAAACTTACAAGGAATTGATATCCTTGGAGATGTGGTAGAAAGCTCCGTGTATTCCATCAACCCAGGGCTTTATGGCAATATTCATAACAGGGGTCATGTCCTAATTGCCCAAATAACTGAACAGGTAATTCTACAGGGGTTTAACCTGATTGTATTAGAATACTGTATGGTTTTTACATACCTTAATGCATTTACAAGCCAAACTCTCAAATTGGCGTCATGGCGGATACTGCCACTGCGATGAGGGACATTATCTTTTATCGTTGGCATGCTTTCATCAACGACATTTTTGAGCGGCATAAGTCTCTACTAACGGAATATTCTGTCACTGGGGTAAGTCAACGCATCATGAATTTAATTTATATTTCAATACAGTTGATGCAGTTTTCGGCAATGGTTGGTCAGGGTGACGTCCCTCTGGTTTGGCCTGTAGTTCAAGTGGCCAGTATACAGGTGAATTCCGAGTCAGCTAAAGAGGCCAACCATCTTAAAACGTTTTGGTCGGTACGAACCTTCGATATATCCCGGGGACTTGATTTAAGACGAGATTCGACTACAAATGGTCCTGTTCCTGTGTGCATTAAGCACCTGAACCACGATCGCTTTACCTACACAATTAATGTGGTACTTATTCAGTGATTGAAGCCTATAGAAAATTCCAGGATAAATAAACCACTGATTTATGTATTGTGTTTTAGGTAAAGTTAGGGATAAACGCTCAGCGAGCTACAATTCGGATTTATCTGGCACCGAGATATAATCGTGCAGGAATTCGGTTTACAATGGAGGAGCAGCGAAAGCTAATGTTTGTTCTGGATGCATTTTCAGAAACCTGTAAGCATTCGAGAATTTCTTTTTCAAAATACAATTTTAACTTTTTAAATAGTTCACATGTTTTATCAATTTGTCAAGTAAATCCCGGTAACAACGTAATTCAAAGAAATTCGTCTGATTCAACTTTAACCAAGCCATGGAGCAAAACATTTGAAGAGCTGGAAAAAGAACTTGACAGCCCCAATCCATCAAAGCCACAATGTGGCTGCGGGTGGCCAGAACACTTGCTGATTCCGAAGGGAACTGAGGACGGAATGATATTTGACCTTTTTGTAATGGTGACAAATGGAGCGGATGATTCAGCTGGAAATCTTGGTGAACCATCTGGTACTTGTACTCAGCCGTATCATTTCTGCGGAGTGCGAGGTCAAGCTTATCCGGATCGAAAACCGATGGGCTTCCCGTTTGACAGGCGTTCACCGCTTCTGTCTCCTGGCCGTCGAGTTGCCAATTTGGATGAATTCGTTACTCTAGTCCCGAATTCAAAGACGGTTCAAGTATTAATTTTCTTATCTATTTGAAAAATGCTTGATTATTCTGTATTCCAACAGCGTATCAAACGCTAATTATTATGTGTTTGATGTATTTTAGGTCAAGATTACCCACGTTAATCAAGTCATATAACAAGGACTAGCAAGAAGAGTCAAATAGATTTAAATAAAATATTTATCATAGTGTAATGCTAATACTACGTAAGATATTCTTATATTGTATTTAAATATTTTTTCAACGGCGGAAATATTATACGTATAGCTCTCGAAATCGTAAACGTTTCTGATGCCTCAACACATCATCAGCCAATTTTCCCGTACCGGCACTACCGCAGTGTGTTAAATGATTTTAGTTAGGCATAAAAATTTAGTACCCCAGTCGATGGTTGGAGTTTGAATTAAAAAGCCCCACAATCATTCATATTGCAGTATTTGCTCAGTGATTAGCAGGTGTGACAGACGCTTTTAGCTCACGGATTCAAAGGTTTTTAATTTAATTCATTCAATGGCAAAGCGTGCTACACGCCATGCTCATGCTCCGTAGTGATTCAACATTCGGCTAAATGACGCAAGAAATATTAATGCTTAGCTTTGATTACGATGCGAATTATTTATCAAATTTCAAGCTCCATTGATACTTCAAGTATATCATTGAGAAGGGCATACAGAGGCGGGATCGTAGCATGTATGACGTTCAGCGTTTTTAGAATCCTTTTCCGAAATCATCCTTTATCTGGATTATGCCGGTGCTGGAAGATAGCTTTCGCCAATTTCGTCTACATCTTTGCAAATTTCATTGAATAGATCCACTCTGCATTTCTCACAGTCACAATAGAAAATAGTAAGGAGCCAAGGTTGTCTGTCTTTTCTGCACAGAACTGGAATCCAAAATATATGAATGCGTTAGCATTTCTCCAGGTGCAATATCTCTCGAGGCAAAAAACTTTATCGAAAAATATGTTTGCGAATATGACGATTCAATGGTCGGGTGGAACTTCCAAATGGTTTCCGTGTTAGGGGCGCAACTGTGAGCAAAATAGGAGACGTTGTGGAAGATCAGGAGAGCATTTCTAAAAAAAACAACTTTGAATTAGACTTGAATTTCAGTTGTGCAAATCACGTTCTTGTTTGAGCGAAAATACCGTGAATAGTCATTGGTCAAACAAAACTCATTGATAGCGAGAATCCCCATAACTCGCTCTATTGTCTCCACGTCGAAATGATGCGTCAGTTGACACTTATTCAGCAAAAAGTCGATGACGTATTCTCGAGCTTCTGTTATGGATGCATCCGTCAGTCTATTGTGCAACTGAGCGTCATGGCTCAGAAGGGTTTCCCATTTGACGGGATCATTCTCCACGTAGAAGTAAACAGCGTAGCGTCCGTATTGCCAGGCTTTCAAATACTGAATTTTCAAAGATGACTTCATTCGTTGCCAGAATCCGGCATTCGTAGTTGGAATGAAGTACGCCCTATAGAATTTAAATTTCGATATGAAAGGTGTATGAAGGGTAAATATGTGCTAATTTTCACGATAATAAGTGCGGCATGCAGGTAAAATTATGGTTTAGCTTTAAATTGTCCAGGCGCCACATACCTTTTGACAAACGGCGTCACAGATCGGCCAATGACAAATTGCACACCGATTACCTTTTCCGCATTTTCGATAACACGTCAGGCAAACCCAATCCAAAATATCTGGTTCTAACAGATTCCTCCCTGGACTGGGCCCAATCATAAGTGAATATTCCTCACAAATAACTTGACCAGCAGAAATCGGACACTTTGCGACCCAATATTTGCCATATTGACTATTTTCACGGATTTCAGCGGTGCTGGAAATAAAATCTGAGGAGTAATCTTTGATCTTTAGATCTAACCTCATCTTGAACTGATCTGTACTCCAGGAAATGCTTATCCTACTCTAATCTCTACAAAACTGAACCCAAAGAAGTTCAAGCTTTCATCTCCTTTCAATGTTTAGAACAGCAGCAGCCAACAGATTACCTAAAAAAACGCTTTAGGTTATCTGGTATTGGCATTTGCAAGAGATGAAGCTTCTTCATAATCTGCATTCGTCCAGAAAGAGGTCCAAGCTACGCACGCTTCTGCTGTAACACATCTCGCACTCCCACGTACTTACTTACGATCTTCCTCTCCTATGAATCCCTGAACCAAAACGCTTAATTTTTTGCACGATTATTTTTAGTTATGCATTCTGCATTCCCCCAAAAACGAGCTCATGAGCACGAACGCTCTAACGTCAACGTCAATAACATGACTTTTACAAAAAATACAAGAAGCACACCTTAACTTCTTCGCTTCGACTCCTCCGTATTCCTAGTCCAAAAATAACAGAAAAGCCATTTATTTTGCAACTAACGTCAGCATGGAGGGAGGATCATCTTCTGTTTATCGTTCGTTCGTTACGCATCTGACGCTCATAAACTATAGATTTTATCTGCTCAAGGAAAACTGGATACCGAAATTGGAGCCTCTTTTGCTGAAAAACGCTCATATTTTTCAAACATTTTCAAATGTTATTCATTTTATTTGTGTCGACATTTCCTGGAATTAAAGTCATTTTGTATTTGCCTTAATCCTTACTTATGATGAGCGAGGAATTCTGCAATCAGTACCAGGCTTTATTTAAAGCCAAACCAGAAATTCGTAATCGATTTTATGACTTATGACCTTAGAATAAACTTAGCGCTAATTCTACTAACTTTTACACGGGGCAGTTGAATAAAGCCGATTATCTGTAATTTCGTTAAGCCCAAATTTTGGGCCACATTCATTTTATTTGTGTCGACATTTCCTGGAATTAAAGTCATTTTGTATTTGCCTTAAGCCAGACTTATGAAATGAGCGAGGAATTCTGCAATCAGCACTAGGCTTTATTTGAAGTGAAACCAGACATATTCGTAATCGATTTATATGACCTTAGACTAAGCTTAGCTCTAATTCTGCTAACTTTTACACGGGCAGTTGAATAAAGCCGATTATCTGTAATTTTGTTAAGCCCAAATTTTTGACCACATGTTTTATAAGCACATGAATTATGACTACAGTTTATGAAGCCAAACAATATCGTGAAACGGAAGCAAGGTCTTTAACAATTTTACACTCTCTAATTTAAAAGTACCTAATTGAGTGTGCTCGGAAAACCTCATCACCTGCAATTAATAAAGCTCTGCAGAATGAATGTACCTGAATCACATACTCTACTTTTCGAAGTTATTGGCACGCAAACGGTATGACTCTTACCCACGTCTGACTGACTTTGATGTCTGGCTTTCAAGTGAGCTTAAAATGCATTATGGACTAACTTTAACAATTTTACACTCTCTAATTTAAAAGTACCTACCTAATTGAGTGTGCTCGGAAAACCTCATCACCTGCAATTAATAAAGCTCTGTAGAATGAATGTACCTGATTCACATACTGTACTTTTCGAAGTTATTGGCACGCAAACGGTATGACTCTTACCCACGTCTGACTGACTTTGATGTCTGGCTTTCAAGTGAGCTTAAAATGCATTATGGACTAATCGTAGCAAAAATTAGCTCAAGATCAATTTTTATGCATAGTTGAACGGAGATTAATCAAGGTATTAATTCTTGCATAAAGGCTTAAACTTTATTCCGGCATTGAAACGTGGAGATTTACTTCCAAATTAGTTCACAGATTTCAAGTGTGTTACCTGCAGTTAATTCCGCAACGTTTTGGTTTTGTTAGGGTCAAGGTCAAACCTTAATTTAAATACTTCAATGCGGTAAGAGAAAAATGCATATGCGATGCTCAATTAGCAAAATTTGAGATGTAAAGCCCAAAGACCTTGAAAACTTCTTGTCAGCGATTCAACTCAGCTCAAACGCAATGTAGAAAATTTAAATCCTGTTCGTGCGATTAGGCGCACGTGGATTTGATAACGCTAATTGTATGATGATGAATAGGAGTAGGTCCCAGTTGGGCTTTACGTTGAAGGGTTAATTATTAGAATAAATGCTCAACTTACAGCTGTTTTAATTTCAATAATTTAATTGGCAATGACATGCTATTCGCAAAGCACCCCGTGTCATGTAAAAAATCGTTTTTATAATGTTTGTGTATAAAGTACCTCTTCGCAGGGTAAGTTAAAGGTAGCGTTAATTTTCAGGTATGCGTCAGGTTAAGTAGTTGCTAATTCCATAACTCAAGTCGCATTACATTACACAATACACAATTAGGTCCTGTTGTGGGTTATGCCAAGAAGTCAAGAAGGGTAGGTATGGCCAAAAGTCCACTGCAAATACTACATAGGCTTAATGTCAATTTAGTCATCAGAGACCTAGGCTTTAAATTTAATACGCTGAAGTCTTCAGTTTTGAGCCAGAAATGCTGTATTTGTTATAATTGCTTTGCACGGAACGCTGAGCTCGTTGTGCGTATGAGTTGATTTCGCAATATAGGAATTTGATCGGATGATGAATCCTAACAGTTAAGCTGTAGGCCAAGGCAAAAATGCTAACCGGATTACATTTTTGCACAGAAACAGCTTTTCGTATGAATAAGCAATGTTTGGTATTTAGCATATCTCGGCATAAGGGAAATATCCTCAAAATCCCTCAAAAAGTGAATGTTGGCTTTATGGTCTGATCCCATGTATAAATATCCCATCCAACCTTGGGACTGAAAACGTCATTTGCAGACTTTGAGAGTCATGTGACCATAATGGCTGATTTTTTTTATCTTAACGTAATTACAAATTTTTGTTATTTCATTTTGGCTTCGAAAACATCAACACGTGAGTGGAAGCTAAAAACTTCCATCTTCACAAGGTTGTCGAAAGGGAGTTCGGTCGCAGTTAAACTATTTATTAAGAATTGAGTATGTAGATTAGACATGAACTATGTACATTATTTATGACTAAAAACGAGTTTTTCGTAGTTTAGGCTAAGCGTACGTGCAATGCACACAGGACAGGTGAACAACACCCATCACCCATGCTCAGTATCTGCAATTAAAAGAGCGGATTTGTTTGTCTGTCGTATTATGACGTCAATTACGAAATGTGTTTTGCTGACAAAAGTCTTAACCGTTGCTGCAAGGTACAGGTACATATTACGTAAAAGGTTAATAAATATGTTGTTGTCCAGTCATGTTTAACTTTAAGTTACCTGCCAAAGCGGTTTCAAGTTAGCCTAGGAATATTCCAGATTGATTGGTTCCAAAAAAAAATGAAGTCGTAGTATTTTTCATCTAAAGATTTATCTCCGGTTCAGTATTATAGTAACTGGTTCAACAACTTTTGCTAAAGATTACGAAAACAACAACTGTGGAAAGTTTCTTAATCGATGACCGCTCTGTTTATAATTGCAAATACCATCCGTCGTGCACTTTGAGAAATTAATGAACCTCCAGGATACTGGATACTTGATTCACGATTCGCAAAAGCATATTTGATAAGCCGCTCACCTCGAGGCTCAAAATCAAAGTCCAGTAGGGTTGTTGATGTGGGTGTGTGTCCACGAACGGGCGACTATATCAGATCCAGGCTTTTGCCAATTTTATTAGAAAAATGAAACTAACTCGTTCTGCAAAAAAAAAATCGACTCCATTTTTAGATAAAAGTATCGTTTTCAATAGCACATGAACCTCACTCGGCATAGAAACGACAATTCCAATGTATTCAAATTTTAGGCGTTCAAGCGCACCCTTCCGAAATCGAACTCAAGTGACGCCTCAGCCGTGTGACGCACACATTTAAGATCCACAACAACATGCAAGTTGCATGCATAGAATATATAATTTTAACAATAACATGTAATTTTTCCAATGAGAATGGTATATAACAAACAACAGGTCAATAGCTCTACAATGTCAAGTTAAGCGAATTTTTTTTAAACCAACTAACATTGAGCAATGAGCCAAGTAAGGAAATGCAAAAAACAAGATCTGATCGATCGAAGATCATGGGCTCAAGGAATTATGATATTTTAGGCAAACGACGCTTTGCCCGATGGGCTCATTTCAATGTGATCTTCTTAATGCTCTAGTCTTTAATCTTCAGAAATTGTTAATTCTATCCAAGCTCCGACATCCGACATTGAGTCTTTTAATTGATCATTTCCATTTTGTAAACAACGATCGCCATTGCCATTTACAGCCTAGTGTAGGAGTTACATTTACATTTTACCTAGACCAAAAATGCCGAATAACTTATTAAAAAGGCGATTGTTTGTATATTATAATTCTTGTTTATTCTTCCTCACTCAATTCAAACCTAAATACTTCACCTTGACATGAATAATTTTTGCATTTTCGAGAGGGTTATCGTTCCATACTATTCCTCTTCCTGATATATTGAAAACAATAGATTTTGGATCCGCTCTTAACCGCAAGCGTAGTATAGCAATTATTCTAATTTGGGTGCAAATATGTTTACAATACAGGTTTAGTTGTTTACTTCTGCTCAGTTACAAACAATTACATACATGTTACATTATATCACATGTATTATCATGCAGAAAACTACTCATTCATAGGATTAGTGGTATACTGCGGTGTGTGTAGTATACAATAACCCTGACTCATTTTAAATGCATAATTTTTTCTGAGTGGCATAGCGTCGTGCTACTGTATTCTTGTGGCGGGACGCTGGTTTGGGCTACTTTCACTTTTTTACTCATCTGCATCAGCACTCCTTAATGTGCGTAATGGTAGTAAGTAACAGGTATATCTGGGTCAGGATTTTTAATATGCACTAATGTGACAAATTCCTTCGTCTTCTTGAATTTCAATGCCACAGAGGGTTATGTAATACATTATAGTATCGGATGTAAAATCTAAATGCTCCATCGGAAATTAAAAATTCTTGTCATATGTGACGTGCGACAGGTATCGTAAGATTGAACCAGAACCATAATGTCAATGCCAACTTGACTCGTGCTGCGCATTTCGAGCTTAATTGAAGTCCCTAACCTAAATACTAATTATATACAAATCGCGTCCTTATTTCCTGCAAATTCGACATTCTACGGCTTAGCGTGCGAGAAATAATTTGTTCAAACAATAGGCAGAAATGTTTAAAAAATCTCGTAAATTCTTTATTTTCAATTTCCAGCATCGATTTATGTATTGTTTTACAATGTGTTATACATATATCACACAGTTCTTTCTCGCTAATTTACATAATAATATGTACCTACCTAGATTTTTTACATAACTTTTGGTAGGTAACATAAACTTTACATAATGCTAGGAATTACTTTCAAGTCGTCGTACATATACATAACAAGTAATTTTTGTATTTTAGTAACATTAACACTATATCCTAAGTATTTGCATACTCTCAGTTCATTTCGTCGTGTGGATTTCTTAACGTATAGTCAAAATTGGAAGGACATCCGTTGAGCGTAATAATGAGTTTTTAAAACAATATTGACATAATGTACCGTACAAAATTCTCAAGCTTCAAGCAGGCATTTATCGATAGTTTTGATTGATAGCTCCACAAAGATAGGCATACTCGTGTAGTTCGAACTTAAAGTTATAACCTGGACGGGTTAAAGTCCTTGAGAGGTTAACCAGATGCTCCAGGCAATTCTCGTTTTTCTAATGAATAAATTCAAAAAAAATGCCTTGATTTGGCAGGTAAATCCAAAAGGTTTTTGTAGTAAAAAGTTGTTGACCCAGGTTCGGAAAAGTACAACGTGAATTTCAGTTCAGTAATCAAATAGTTATTAACTATACATTAAATTTGAGTCTGAATTTTGATTTGGAAATTTACAAATACCCATAACGTTATACAAACCAGTTCTTAAAGTCACAGGCTAGGCATGTATGAACAGAAAATTACATGTGTATCGTATTTCACAAATTTATTACAATAGTATGCTCGGTTTAAAATGTTGAAAATATACATGTCGAAGTTCTATACATAGCTTTGTCAAAATGTCGGAGGATTGGCTACTGGCCTTGAGGAAACAAAAGAGCAATTTATATTTTAACTTACAGCTTATAGGGATTTGGTTTCGGATGAATTAGAAATATTGCCCTTCGGTAAAATTCCAGATTCCAGACCAGAAGGACCTTGGCACAGTTTCAGAAGAAGAACGGGTCAGAAAGGGTCAGTTCAGGTAAGCAGAGTGAAAGTGTATTTGGTAAAGGCTTCTTTTTTTTCAAGTACCCCTTTTTTTGTTTTGTGCACAGTTCAAAGCTCGACCTTGCTTCCTTCCACCACTTTGCACTTTCAAGTACTATTTTACAATGTTTACTATTATGGAGACGTCCAATAATAGGCCAAGTGCTTTGATTTTGAAGATTGGGTGAATATTTTAAAGGGCAAACACCAAAAGTAATAGTACTTGATGGAAGTCACAGTCACACATGGGCAGTTGTGGGCTCAGTTATATTTCTTGTTTTATAGCAAATTATCCTTATAGACATAAATAAAAATGGCTTGGTAATTATACACGTGGAGGGAATTCCTAATTTCGCACTTGGCATCTGGTCAGCCCCAGCCCAATTACCAAATACAAGAAATACTGATTCCAATCTCACTGGCATAGTCCTCCACTGGAGCATTAAGGAGTTCAACGATGACCTTTTCCGAGATTTATACTACTATTTACATCAGGCTAGCATAATATTATAACTAGACATTTATGTAATATTATATTTAAAAAAAAGTTTAAATAAAAAATAACATTGGCATATTTTGTATATAGCTATTGCCCTAAGCCTATTTTTCAATCTATTGTTCACCTATGCCACCTTCTTCTTGGCAAAATAGGCTCCATAGAAGAAGTTTGAGAAGAGAACAAAATAGGAAGCGTACATGACCAGGGCTGTGTAGATGCTGTCATAAATACGATCACATGGATCTCCTTTGACTGCTGTATGGAACAAACAAAAGTAAAAATGGAGGTTCAGGTGTTAAGTTAGCTCAGTGTCAGGTAGAAAAAAAATTAAATCAGCTTTAAGCTCAATTCCTCTTACTTTTAACCCACAAGGAGTAGAGGTTGATGATGACGCCCACGACCATTTGACTCAACTGCAGACATGTAATCATCATGGCCAAGTTCCTTGGCACTTTGATTTGCATTGCCTAATTCAACGAAACAGAATAGTTTAATCAAGGAATTCCCTGCATCAATGCCATGCTATCACTCACGCCTGTCATCGCTTTAGCTCCAAGCCGCTAATTACTTGAAACAACGAAAAGGACACTTTTGTTGTCTCAAGTAGTTAGGCTCTTTACTGGGCATTGGTCTAACTAAATAGTACTGAGAATTCGCTACAGGATGCTCTTTTGCGGTAGATGTGCATTGTACTTTGGTCTAAAATAATGGCTGCTAGCCATTGGCCGTCCATGGCCAGTTGGGTCTCCAAATTTGCTCAGCTCAAACGCTTATAAAATTTATGCATACCTCTAAGCATTCTGAAAATTACACCCTGCGTATACAAGGTGAAGGTAAAAATTATGGAGATCTCTATCCTTAGAATGGCCTTGACTCAAGCTATTTAAAAGCATTAATGGTAATTCTAGATTCTGACATTGAAATTATCATATAATAGTATTGAAATTTTGTGTCCGACTTCCGAGCTTCCTTTGCCTTGAATAATTCGAAAAAATTTACGTTACTGTAGGAAGTAAAAGTAAACTGTATACTGGCTTGAAATTGAAACCCGATGTGCGTATTCTGGAGCTTATGACTTCACGTTTACTAATCGCATGCAAATGTACGTAATAAAAACCGATCGACCACATGGAGCTTTTAGCACGCGATAATTCGACTCAAACCAGACATATCGATCTCATAAAATTTTCAGGAATCATGTGCCACTTTTGGCTGTACAAAAGGTACTGAATAACATACGTCTGATGCTATGGCTTGAGCATTCGATTTTCGTACACCCTAAAATTTGTTATTCCAACGAGTTTACTAGTCAAATAGAAGCTCACCTTAAGAGCGTAGTACGAGTACATCAGTCCATGAACAAATAGGTTAATTGTCATGAAATATCGGAGTGGCGGGTCATAGTCAATATAATTGACCCATGTATAAACAAATACAGAGACGTGATGATACCTGGAATTTAAATATACTGGAATTACGATGGGAATTACTTGGCTTTTGCGAATCGTGCAGCCGCTTAAATTAGCAACACCTCCACGAGGAAATTTAGCATGTATTATAAGCATAGAGGCTTACCAATGCAAGAATAAAAGTGGTTGTTTCCTGAGCACAATAAAAGCTGTGTCTCCCAGTTCCACCATTTTGGACCATGCCATCATCCAGCCCCAGAAGGCTGTTGCATAATTGTGATGATGCCTGGAGCAGAAGCATGGAATATCGATTAAAAGATAGCCGAGCATTGAAGTAAAAATTTATTTCAACTTTTAGATGCATACCTCGCACAGATGCTCTGATGAAATCCATAAGTGGCATTAATGTAAACTATTTCAGGAGCAGTTCTTAAAAATCCAAAAATTGAAAATACTGCCAGCATTATATTCCAAACAACTAAGGGCTTCCTTAGGGAATATGCCGGTCGATTTTTCATCCAGCTCTGGAGGAGGAAAATTATACAGATATACGCCACGGAAGCGTAGACGGACACCATCCAGTTCCGTTCCATCCATCTCCGGCATTTCGACAAATTAATATATTCCCAGTCATATAATGTCAGATAGGAGACTTGGTCTTCCACGACCACGTCTATCACCGAAGAATTTAGCATTCTCATTAAAATACTAAAAGTCTATGCTTCACAGAAAAAAATGTTTGGTAGTAAACCCAGTCAATATATTTTCACACTCACTGTTGTTCAATTAATTTCAAATAAAAACTCCAGAAATAAGAAGGGAATACCATTCACAAACGACCACGTCTATCACCGAAGAATTTAGCATTCTCATTAAAATACTAAAAGTCTAGGCTTCACAGAAAAAAATGTTTGGTAGTAAACCCAGTCAATATATTTTCACACTCACTGTTGTTATATTATTTTCGAATAAAAACTCCAGAAATAAGAGGGTAAAACCATTCGCAGGAGTACTGGCGTACCAATGGTCAGTGCCGTGCAAAAGATTGTAAGCAACTAGTTTATGATCAGATCACCACTCTCACTCTCGTTCTCGTCTGACGAGTCCAGGAGAACTTTTGAGCCGACAAGGTACTCACCAACTCGTAGTAATACACCTGTAGTCAAAGCCTGCCAAAACTCAGGCTATGGCTATTGTCATAATTATTCTAGCTTGGGCTTAAAGATTACAACAACATGTTGTTGGGGTAGTATGTATGAAGCATCTTGTGGAGTAAGGCTCTCTGTCATAGCTTTTTTCTTTCATAAAACTTGCTTGCTATATACTGGGGGCTGAAATTCAAACCAGAATCACCCAGAAATACCCAAATGACGCTTATTCGGTATAGTAGAGCAATATATACTGCTTTCTGTCCATTCTACAAAAATTGAAAGATTACAATCTTAAGTAAATGTAATGCTCTACGCTTGAGAAAGCTTGA
>VNWX01000267.1:0-25592 GCA_009869905.1 Ceratophysella communis
ACAATTTAATTCATTAAAATCCCACAAGGTTAAAGTTACTCGAAGCGTATTTTCCGGGAAGGATGGATTAGGGACAAAATAAACATTTCGATAGAAAAACTCCGATAGCTGTATATTTCTTGTGAGTCCAGTTGCATAATTGCTGGTATAATGATGGTCGAAGTGAGCAGTAGACAGAGCAGTCGAGTTGGAATCAATCGTCCTTCCTTCTATTCCGTATTCCTCAGCGACGTCTGCCGAGACTCTTCAGTTACAAGTTTTAATTCAGTGGAGGGAGTAAGTTCAACACTACGTGCAGGACGCTGAGAAAGGCATAATGTCAAGTCACGTAGGCAGGCCAACTTCGATCGGGTTTTTCTCCCAACTTTGGTTAAACAAAAGTTAGTTGGACTGGAACTGTTATATTATGGATATCCACACTGCGGAGGTCGAATTCGCTCAGGACGGAGAATTATTATCATTAGACGCCTTCCACCAATGTAGGTCGATCCTAGCCTACCTGAAACCAAAAGAAAGTTTTTTTTATTCCTCCCAGAACAAGAAATTAGCTTAATAACACCCAACTTAAGTTCTCCAACTTGGAGTTTGTTGAGATAGATAGCTCGCATTTTTTGAAGTCACTTCACTTTCATCCCCACTCCAGATACTTGGGCGAATTACTCAAGATGAAGCGAAAGTACGGGTTATCTGTTTCAAACTAGTCCATCTCCAGTCCCTTCCTGACATCATTCTGTGCATACTTTATTTCCAAGAAGAGAGCACTTTGGGGCGTCTTTTAATTCCTGGGTCCAGCAGGATCACTTCATGGTACTCCATCCAAATGGATTGCAGAGCCTTGAGTGGAGGTGGAGAGCTGAGTTGATGGAAAGCCCTGACTACCTCGTGTGAGAACTGAAGCATCAGCCTCGAATCAATTTCATCCACTCCTTCTGAAGCTGCTTTGATTCCACGGACTTGGACTCAGCCTCGGAATAACATATTATTGAAAACGCCCACTATCGCCTATTCCCATTTCTCATGATCATTCATGACACACTCGTTGAGTGAAGCTACCAGTTTAATCAGAGAACTACTCGGGGAGCTTCGTGGACTTAATCCATTACCAGCTAGACCAAATGAGGCACGACCTAATGTGCGAACGAGGCTGGACATCAGTGCTCACCTGGGCTGGAAGGCAGGAATTTGCATACTGATGTGTTAGAATGGCAGGAGGGCTGTAATTGCTTTGGAAAGGAAGAAGCCATTTGATTAATTCGGTGATAAGTTGCAAATTCGATTACGATCGACGGCCTTGCAGATTTAATGGCCTTCTCTATCCTAGTCTGGAGTCCTGTTTTTATGGCTTGTGTTGGGTCATTTCCAACTTTCTAAAGATTTTAACTGATACATGCTACCTATGTAAATGTGCGTTCGCGTATCACGTTGAGAAGGAACCATGACGGAGAGACTATTTTTGAATAAAAAAAAAGCTGTCAGATTGACAAGGCTGTCGCACACATAAAGCCCACCGACGATAAAATCTAATTTATAACCTCGTTCAGACTAATTTTATTTCTGAAGGGCACTACTCTATACATGCAAAGGTGGGCTAAAGATAAGTGGTATCTACAAGAATTCTGTAATTAAAAATTTAATATGATATTTCATTCGGTAAAAATCCCCTCTCAAAAATTGTGTTTATGTTATGGAGTTAAATTCGTGCGTTATTGTATATAATCCAAATTTTAGTAGTTACGATTTCCGTTGCTACTCACGAATCTAACCTGTAAACATTAATAGATTTGGTATTCCGTAGGTTGGTTCTACCACTAGGAATTCTATAATTTCCAAAACTATTTGCTGTTCGTCTGGTGGTACCGCGTGCATAGTGACTTTATTATGATTTATAATGATGTTCAGTGCACCCGGTTTATGATTGATCGCTTCTCTAATCAATCACTTTCGCTCCAACAACGAGACTTTCGTCTGACTTATGTCTTATCCTGCGTGCAGCACCATGTCACCCTCACGTCCACGTCTCAGCCAAGCTCTACAAAATATAATTTTAAATGGAGTCTGAGTCTGTCAATATTCCAATGATCTATCGTGTTGCTGGTGGAAAAAGCCCTGTTGCCCAAGAAAAACCTGGTACACCTACTTATTGTTAGATTAAATTTCCGAATATTATTAATCAAATTTGTGTCAGATCAGATATAACTTTATTAATTAGCAGCTAGAAAACTACGCACCCAGGACTGCTACTGTACCTTAAAAGTACTAGACAGACGACAGACGTAGGCGAAATGCAATAATCATATTTTAAGGCGGTATCGCGATCGAGAGTTGAAATTTTGCTCCGATCTAATACTAACGCCTATGAGTGACTTATTTCGTTCTATATTCCAGACTAAGGCGGAACGCAATAATCATATTTTAAGGCGGTATCGCGATCGAGAGTTGAAATTTTGCTCCGATCTAATACTAACGCCTATGAGTGACTTATTTCGTTCTATATTCCAGACTTCATATGAATCGGGCTTCATTATAGTTGATAAGGAGATATCTCGAGTATTCGATCGAGGTTGGTGGATGAAAAACTGCAAATTGCAGTGGAAAAGTGCTTCCAGAAGTTATAGGTCATGCTCAATTCCCAGTCTCTAATAGCACACTTTATCACGATGATAATAACTTTGGCCCACGGTTCGTGTGCGGCGAAGATTTATGTGAAACAGCAACCAGCAAACCTTCAATTTGAATCCCATTTTCGTGTGGCATAATAGAGCTCCAGATAATTACAAGCCAGAACACCACCAAATCTGGACCGGAACATTTAAAGCTTTGTGAACTTTGTGTGGGACTTTAGCTACAATATCTATGGCCAAGTCGGATTCGGACCTTAATAAATAAATCCCTTTTCGAAGGCGGAAGTTAAAATTATACTTAAGCAGAATTAGTAAATATTAAGGTCAATTAGGTTCTATCTCGGGAACGAGCATAGACTTTCTTATTACGCTGACGCTGATGCGTTTAGAATTCAGACTGCACGACTCCACTTTAGATAACATCGTTCCGACATTTCTTGTCGCGTTTGTGGTCGATGATCACGCAAGAATTTGATTTAGATTTAGACTATTCCTTGGAGTAAAAGATTTCATCTGCCGAGGCGTATTTATTTATAAACTCGAAGTACAACCTTCCTTTACAAAAGCAGTTTGAACCAAGTCCATAATGAAGTTTTACGGCGGCTAAAAATCGTTTGCAGCTATCAGATTAACATAGCCGTGCCAGGCAGGAGCACAAAGCCCGACAGTCACCCCTGAGCAATCACAGAGTCATTGCTTGAAACAGCGCCGCGTCCCAGAAGGTTATACTGGAATGGAATGTTAAATTAAGATCGAGCAGAGGGTGTCCATCGCAAATCGCCAACTCGAGCTTTTGTTTACTTTTCATTTGCCAGTGTGCTTTGTTAAGTTTCGGAGACCACGGCAGTTTGCAAAGATCCTTTGTCCATCCTCGACTCCATTTGTGGTTTGAAATAGAGACGAATGTGACTGTGTGGGCTTTGTAATGCAATCAATGTAGTCAGCGCTAATCTGCGATGATAATTCAGAGTCATTCTCCTTTCGCGTCAAGAAATATGACGAAGATGGAACAAGCGATAGCATTTTGTGCAAACATTGAACACAGACTACGACCGCATGCATACTACTTCGACATCCGTCTGGCCTGGCTATTTACCTTTTCACTTTTCAGGATATGTGCAAAAATAGCATAGCGACAGCGTCATTCTCGGTACTCTTCGAATAATTACTACCTACATGGAAACATTCGCATCTACTATGATTACCTACGTTCACTTTAGAAGATTTTGCTTCATTTAGAACTTTTTTCTAATCTTTCGAACCAAACCTAAACAAGTAGCTATGCACGGGCACCCATATTACCTTGAACATCACACGCCACACGAAAACTTCCGTCCGACCGCGACTTCAATAATAACGTAAATTGACTTGAGTTCTCGTCGTGCATTTGACAGGTTGTAATTATGGGTTGGAGACAAAATGACAAAATGGAAATCCAAGTGAGAAACTACATAATGTGTATTCATAGTAGGCCGTGTTTCGTTGCTCAATCGTATTAAATTTGCTCTTTCTATTTGATCGAGAGCAATGCTCATGCTTAGTCAGAAGTCTGCTTCACCTTGAAACTTTTTCAAGTAGGTATGTAAATACTTTCACAAAAATTGACTTAGGTAGTTGATAACTATTTCGTCCAATTTAGCCTTTCTAAGCATTTAAAAAAAGTTTGAGTCATGTACATCAATTTTAAAGTAAATACATTATATGTTGAGCGTGGAAGGATAGACAAACAAATTTACAAGCTCTTCGTGTTAGATAATGAACTTTTAATGACACTAGAGGATTGCTTCTCTTTCATGATACACTTTCACTGAAGCTTCCAAATAAATACTTTAGAACAAAAGCATCATATTAGTAAATGCAGAAGCACTCACTCAGCGAAAGTAGTCAATGGCGTGCTCATATGTTTTCCTTGTGTGTCGAATTTAGAACTAATCTAACGCCTAATGGATGCCCCATGAGCCAAATTAAGTGTTTAGCACAGTCGCCTCACACGCAATCCCGGTATTAGGGATTATGAGGCACACGCAGTTCTCCATGGGTTGATTTCCTTCCGGAATGACAATGCTGGAACGTTTCTGTTTGGATTTTCGATGTCCATAGCGAATTGCATTCAAGCTAAAATCATATTCCTGGAGACAACGAGTATGTAAAAGTGTTTACACGGATTTTGATTTATTTCCTAGAGTGATTTATAATAAGGGATCCACAGCGTACTCACAAATACAGCTCTGTGATTGCTATCCATTTTTCGGCTTATCACATGCCACGAGGCTAGGAAAATCATTTACAAATTTACGGCTAGGTATATTTTTCAGCAAGTTGATTTCCTTCCGGAATGACAATGCTGGAACGTTTCTGTTTGGATTTTCGAAGTCCATAGCGAAACGCATTCAAACTAAAATCATAATCCTGGAGACAACTAGTATGTAAATGTGTTTTCAAGGATTTTGATTTATTTCGTACTGTGATTTATACGCCATCCGCAGCGTACTCACAAATACAGCTCTGTGATTGCTATCCATTTTTCGGCTTATCACATGCCACGAGGCTAGGAAAATCATTTACAAATTTACGGCTAGGTATATTTTTCAGCAAGCATGGCACGCAGAATTTAAAGGTTACTGGTATGTAGGAAGTGAGGTCAGGTAGGCAGAGATGAAGTCACACTCGGCGTCTACGATGATGATGGGAATCAAAGTGGATGGATCAAACGGTTTCGACACTTGATTGACTCTATCAATTTTTCATCACGTTCGCTCTGACTCTCAAGCTCCTCTGCACTCTGCAGGAAGCCCTCAGAAGACTCTTTAAATCCTTCCGTCTGATCCCACCTTCAAACTCAACTTAAGTTAGTCCACATAAGCTCCAAGTCAGGTTCCTGTTTCAGATCGACGCTTTCCCATAGCTTTTCCTGTTGACAAGCAGGAAAAAGAAGCTCCTTCATCCAGAATTTACGAGACTTCCAATCTATCTTTATCACTCTTTTGTCTCGAATACTCCTGCCGCTNCTTCATCCAGAATTTACGAGACTTCCAATCTATCTTTATCACTCTTTTGTCTCGAATACTCCTGCCTCGCTGCTGTTCGGAATCAGAAGTGCACCGTGTCAATCCATACCTATTGTAGGTGGAGATATCTATATAAATTCATGAGCAGACTGCAGCTCTTTCTCCATACCTATAAGAATAAGTGAAAATTGAATTAAAGTAACACAAATTTTGGGTTGATTTACTTAAATTTAGAAATGCGGCTTTATAATTTAATACTTAAAATTTCTACAGGATAGTAATAGCCACTACTGTCTTTAATTAAACGGCAATGATAAGAAAGAAGCTGAAGGATTCAGTAAATTCTACAGCGTTGTAAAGATGTCTGAAATACACGAAAGAAGAGCGAATGGAAGATTAGAATTAGAGATGCTGTGAAGTGTGTAATGTCCTTCAGATTAAGGGAGTAAAGAAAGGGAGGATGATGTAGTTGGCTTATTAAGTAAATAGAGCGAGGTTGGAGGGAGAGCTCTGCCTGGTTGAGCAAATAGAAACAAGTCTTCTTGCTGAGCTTAAAAGGCGTCTTTGTCACCCTTGTTCCCGGAATAGACGTCAGACGTGTGTAGAAGGCAGAGCTCCTCTAATCTTGGACACACGTAGTTACGTTGAGTAAACAACTCAAGTAAGTAGAAAGTAATCAAAGACACCCCCCTGCAGACGACAGGACAAGTGCATCATGCTATTCGCGTCGTCCATTCCTTCTGCCACTCTCATCATGTCATAGTAATACTCATGATTTCCTGTGCTTCTTTGCAGATGAGTGCTTGGGAGTGCAATGCCCCGCCGTGACGGACTGCCCACCTGACAGCTATCGACTCCCGTCTCTCGTGGATGCACATCCTGGATGCTGCCCACCTGTAACCAAGTGTCAGTGTAATCCGGGGCTCCTCTGTCCGCCTCCGCAATGCCCGACCGGATGGTCCAAGAACCTGGTTGTGAGGAATAGCACGGGAGTCCCTGGAAACTGTTGTCCGCTCTACGAATGTATTCAGGACAAAGGTGAGTGCTCAGCTCCATAATCCCTTCCCCAAGGTCCTGCTCATTCGCTGTGCACACTTTGAAGCTTGGACCTTGCTTTGGACATATTTAGTTATTGCATGATAAAAGGGTTTTATTAGCACTATCTGAGAGATTGGAGAGCCCATTCCTCCCTTTGTTGACATAAAGGTTAGTTATGACTCTGTGAGGAGGCAGGTCGGAATGCATAAATGTGAAATATGAATAGGATATGAAGGTCGTTTTGCTGAGGCTCAGAGTTGAGCACGGGACTCTTCTGTTGGATCCTATTTGTTTCATTAGTGGGATTGAAGTGCGTGCTTTGGAGTTGAGGGCGGAGGAGATAAGATAGGCAGGACGGAGGAGCGAAGTGAAAGTGGGAGTGGGGACGTGCGATAGGAGTCTTAGGTAGTTGGGAAGGGAGCTGGATGAAAGGGTTGATAAAATTAGGCGAGGAAATGGGCCGGAGAATATGTTGTGCATGCAGAAGGGAAGACGCTGCTAATGTTAATCTATGCAGGGCCCATGATAAATGCCTGCCTTTTCCTAGCCAGCCCATAATGTAATATGACGGGAGGAAGTGAGACCTTTCCCCGAAAAAAAGAGAAAGTCTTCCAATTCGTTTACTTTCATCTCCTGCCTCTCTGCTCCTCCGCTCCCTGCCCATAAATTTTGGATTAATTATCAGGCCTAGTCACCAGAGAAATATTATGAAGGCTCAAAGGAAAAGCAAGCCCCACTCGGCCAGCCAGCCACCTACCCAAGGCTCCCAATACTTTCTCCATCTCCGAACATGTTGTTAGCTACGTGACCCAGGATGTGCCTACACACGTCCGTAGCTAGGATTTATATCTACAAGCAAGCCAGGAGCCCTGAGATAGCTCCTGACTTTTACTGAGCTTCACACTTGGATTTATTTCTAAACTTCCAGGAAATTAATTAATCTTTGTGGTCATTTATCACATCTAAGGCAATTTAGTAGACTCTCTCGAGTCTCTTACTCTTCCGACAAGCCTAGATTGCATTTTATTATCCCTGCTCAACAGTTCTCAGCTTCTCATGCCCATGCCCTGCACACAAGTCGTAAATGCTACAAATTAGAATTGAATATGTTTGTGTCAAAAGGCTCAGAAGAGATGCTGGTGGAGTGTCTGTACAAGGGAAAGGCCCATCTTTCCGGAGACTCCTGGCGGAACGACGAGGAGTGCAGTGACTGCTTTTGTAATTACGGAGTCACTTCGTGTAAACCAGTCAAGTGTGACCACCCTACTGATTGTCGGCTGGGAACAGGCTCCCTGGGCTCGGACTGCTGTCCTGTCTGTGTCGGTAAATGAACAAGCATATTGCAAGTCTTCTTTCAAACCGTATTTTCTTACTGGCAAAGGCATGCCGTTCTCTTGCATCTCTTCTTTTACTCGGCCTTACTTTTATTTCTTCTTCAGCCTTACTAAATATGCGTTTAGGAGTTATGGTGACATTCATTTTTATGTTGCTTTGCATGCACGGTCGTGGAACCCAAAAGGCTGTGTGGCAAGTTCTGGGCTTGTGTACAACAATACGGACGTGTGGAAGGAGGACGCCTGCACCACATGCGAGTGCGTCCAAGGACGGGCCAAATGCCATGCTTCCATGTGTCAAACAACCTGCTTGTACCCAGTACACGTCCCAGGAGAATGCTGTCCTCGCTGTGAAAGTCAGCATTTAGATTTGTTTTTGACTTAACTCGGATTTCTCCAAGTGGCCACACTCCACGCGCAACCATGACTTTCTCTGTTCTTAGGTGAGTCTCCGCTGGAATGTCCTTACTTTGAGTGCGACCAGGACTGTGCTCATGGATTCCAGCTCGACCAGAAAGGATGCCCAATATGCAAATGTAACAAGTGCGGAAGCCTGGCTGACTGTGCGACTGGAGTGCCGATTCGGCTATGAAACAAACGAAAACGGATGTGCTGTTTGCGAATGTCGCCAGGAAGAAAGTCACCAAACACCTCTTTCAGCTGGACCCGTGTGGGACAATAAGGTTTCCAAAACCCGGAAGTGTGTCCGAACGTCTGACGGAGTTCCGCGGCTGGATGGAGAAGAATGGTCCGATAGCTGTCGACACTGCATTTGCAAAGATGGGACGGAGATGTGCTCCTTAATCACCTGTCCAGCTCCCACTTGTGAGCATCCCATCTTCTATTCTGGAGATTGCTGCCCAACATGCCCAGGTATAAAATTGAGTGAAATAGATTAATGGGATATTGCATAAATAGTGTCAACAGTTTGTGCGGCCTCTATGACTTATACAGTTATAGCCTTGCGCCTTCATAAAAACATCCCGCACTCCCGGCTCCCCTTCCATAGTCCATCTTAAAGATTCCCTGTTTAATGCAACTTTTCGTGTTCGGCGAAAAATACGTAATAAAAAATATTCCCAGATTTCGGAGACTTTTGCAGCGCTGTTACCTAATTTTTCCAGGATTTTCAAATGCTGTGTAGCTCAAAGGTAAAATTTATGTGCCGGTTATTTTACAGACGAAAGAAGCGGCGGATTTCATCAGAGCACCGTCTCGGTGTGCCAGTCGTTGGACGGTCTTCATCATTTGGAAGGAGAAGTGTGGAAGCTGGGGAATTGTCTGACCTGCACGTGTCACTACGGCCAAGTTCTCTGCACATCGCCGGAATGTCCCCCTGCTCCCTGTGCACACAGCCTCATTCAAATGGAAGAGGATTGCTGCCTGACGTGTTCTCCCAGCAGCTCTGCAGGAACAAATGATGGAAATGCCATCACGAACTCTATCAAATGATTCCTTGAAACTCAATTGCCTCTCCGACGACTCGCACAAGGCGTATCGGGAAGGGGAGATGTGGAAGGTTGGATATTTTTGATCGAAATGAAATTTTTGGAAGTCCTCCACGTCCTGCTTTCACTCAGCAAGGCGGGTGAAAGCGGAAGAGGATATTCTCGGCATGATTGAGTGGAACGTGCATTGTCAGGAGAGAAAAATTGTATTTTCCTCGTTTCTGATAGGTTGGTGCGTGTCAAAGTTGTATTTGTCAAAATGGTCAAATTCAATGTTTCTCTGGAGGAAAGTGTCCAGACCTGGACTGTGACCGCCCCGTTCTGGCGAAAAATCAATGTTGTCCAGTCTGCCTCAGCGGCGGCGGTGAGTTGAACAGACCTTCAGTCTTTTTCTTGACGACGAAAATTAATAACAAAGTAAAATACCAAAAGGTCTAGCTTCTGGTCCAATCTGCAGATCCAATATCAGCCCGCTATTTTTTTTCCAAGTGATAAATGAGAGCATTGATCCTGGTCTCTGTGTTGTTTTGCAGGAAAGCCAGAAGTCAAGACCAAGAGTTATGATCCAAGTTTATGTAATGATGGGAATCATACCTATTTGAGTGGAGAGACCTGGGATGAGAGCCCTTGCACTCGATGCTCTTGCCGAGACGGGCAAATTAGATGTGTGGAAACTGTTTGTTCTCCGCCAGCCTGTGCGAATCCGATCGGAGTTCCAGGGAAATGCTGTTCCATCTGCCCAGATGACGGTACGGCTTCTTTCTCTGCTTTCTCTCTCAGTCACTAATCCCTCCACCACGCCGCCTCATTATTAAATATGTATTAGACCACTCTTGCCATCCAAATCTCTTTATTGGACTTCCATTAGGCTGAGAGCTATCGATTACACATCAATACACCTCCCTCCACACACCTAGTAGTGTACACACGTACACCTTTATGCTTCATCCTTCCAGAATCTCGATGTGTTGTCGGCTTCTCACTGAAGCCGCAGTTCTGACTAAACGAGGTTTCCTAAATATCCTTTCCAAAGCGCACTTTCCGATCCATTCACTTTACACACCGTCATAGGTACCAGTACAGTGCACCTTGTAATAATTTCTTGATTTTAATAGAGCTGAAATCACGGAAGCGGCCCATTTTACCTGATAGTCCCGGAATCGGAGTAAGCGACGACCAAGCAGGTACTTGAAGTACATACCATATCTGCTGTAGTTCGCGTCTTTTGAGTCAGCTTTCTCCAGAATTTCTCCAGTTTTTACCGGGTTTGTGAAGCTGGTACACTAGGGCCTGTGCTTGATGTCTCTTTTTGTTTGAGTGGCAGGTATGAAGGATGAGTCAGGGTTAAGGACTCACTTGTCACCACCCTCGTCTCCGCGTGACGGGCGGGAGGATAATCGTCAGGAGCAGAAGGGCATCAGGCGGACTGGAGCCCCACTGTGCCATAATCATCGCAGCTCTACTCGGGCTTTCTCTGCTCCTCCTCATCTACGTGGGACGGACGTGCTGGTTTCGCAGACGAGTGCGTCTCATCAAGAAGGCCCCCTTCCACGCCTCCAATTCCTCCAACTCGCCGCCAGTCACGCCCGACTGCTGCTACAAGTACACGAGCTGTGCCCAGGTTTCCGAGCAGCGGACGCCACTTTGCCTCAAATACAAGTACCAGTTCAAGCAGTACTGGCAACAATCAAACCCATTCCCTTGTCCTCCGCAGCGACAAAGTCTAGAATCTAGAAGACCACATACATTTTATATCGACATTCTCCGTGCATACAATTGCATGAACTTTATTTGGATAACACACCCACACTTAGGTACATTGCTACTGTTCACAGCCATCAGAAACGGTCAGTGATGAAAAAATTTGCTTACTGTACACCGAACATGAACAAAATAGAGTAGCCTGTTTCTCGGTTTGGTTTTGATTGATATGAAAGCAGTTAGACTTAAATCTTTACGTTCGCAAAATCTCCTTGAACCTTGATTCCTTTGTGTTTTGTTCGTTTCCTTTTTTTTTTTATATCAACCGGTATTATTGTACTACGACTGCATATTTTGGCTCCCGCAAATTCAATATAATACAAGCAGGTTTGAGTAGCCCTAATTCTAGTTTTTCGTATAATGCCCTAGTTTTACCCTAGTTTTAAATTCAGTTCACATTTTCACGAGTCGGTCTATAGTTTCTATATTTGACAGAGTGCGTGTGAGCAAGAAGGATTTGTAATCTATTATTAAACACAGTTACAAAGACTATTTTCCCTGATAAAAGCACGTGAACGTGATGAATGGTATATGGTAATACATACGTACATAGTAGGATCCTTTTGGAGCAATTTTAAATAAGACATTAGCCGTCTTGACACGTGAAATCTAACATGTGACTTGTTTTCGAACCCTTCCTTTCTCTTTGATGTAAGATACCGGAGCATGTGTACTAACATTCAATATTCACGAATCGAAAAGAACCAAAATAGTGCTGGAATAGACAGATATTCGACAAGAATATCAATTCGTTAATAGTTTCTAAAAATATTACTTATTATTGAAATAAGACTATTTGTGTTCTCCATGTGATCTTGTACAAGATATTATTAGTGTTCTATGTGTTTTCTAGGATTTCGTGCATCGCAGTAGATAGTCAGTATTTAAGTTTCGGTGTATTGTATACGTCAAAGCAACATCTTAGACTTCTTTGTTTTGTAATTTAAGTTTTAGAATTTTATCCTAGAAAATAAACGACGCAACATTTTTGTTAAAAAATTATAGTGACAACGCTTTTCTGGGGCGGTTGGGCTTCAGATACTGACAAACTCGTTGGGCATAGTAAATATTCCGGCACAAATACCTACGTGATTTAAAAAACCGATAAGTGCCTCATTGTTCATATATTATTAACGAACCAAAGGAGAACAACAAAGCTGCTAAACCACTAATACGCATTACTATTGAAATTTGGTAATGTATTTAGTCACAGAATGCAGCTTCGAAAACTCGAAAATTGATTAATTTCGCATACATATCTTGTTTCTACTTGAAATGAAAAGCTTCAATGAAAACACTGGGAAGAGATCACAAGAATATAGTTATCACACTCAGAAAATGCAAATATATTTAATTTACATCTGCTGGTTTCCTTGTTTCATCATGCATAGAATTCTTACATAATTATGATAATAAGTGTCCTCATGTTTATGCAATCCCAAGTGTTTAACACGAGTTTGTCAAGTTGGACTTTAATGAATTCTTCTGAAGATGAGTTGCAGTTGACGAAGTGTTTAGCTTGATTTCTTGGTTGGAACCATTAGATGCTTCGCTTAGCGTTTCCATGCAGGTAAGGAGATCGTGGAAGGTCGTTCCGTGGCAGCGGGCGTGAGGAGCTCCAGATCTTCAGGCTCAGGAGGTGGAAGAAAGTAGTTGATTTTGAAATCATAGATTTTATTGAGCATTTGTTTCTCTTGCTCTTCTGCCGTCAGCCCCGGTTCTGAAGCGCCTGCAAAGCTCTCTTCTTGCAGCTTTGGTCTGCCTTCACTAGTCGCGGTGCTTACTGTAGAGAGGCGTGACTCGTCCCAGAATTTGAGACTCTTCAATTTCCGTTCAATCTCAGTCAAGCGGCTGTGGAAAGAAATAAAAATGAAGTTGAGCTGGAAATGGGAGATTGAGACTTGGAGCTAAAGTATTCATCAGCCACTTGGACTTTCTTTTGATTGGGAGTGAGCGGCTCAAGGAGATGAGGCTGTTAGGTAGTCGGTAGTAGGTGATGCCTAGCATTTCCAACTCAAGGACGACGGGAGTCAAGTGAGTGAGTGGAATTGCTTGTTTTTATGAAAAAGAGCCCATTTCTGCTTTCACTCACTCAGACACTACTGCTTCCAAATCTCTTGAAGGTAGAAGAAGCTCCTTGGAGCTGCTAATGCCTCTGCACCCATCATAGCAACGCTCGAGAAGATGTAGATTGTTTTCAGGATGAGGAGTGAGTTGGTTTAGTGCGTAGTAAAGGGGCTTTTAAGACGCTCAGGCAGATCCAGATCGTTTCCTTAAAGAGAGTGAGTGGAAGGAATAAGTGGAGCTATTCCGTTTCCGGCCTGAGTGCGAGATGCATAAAGAAATCCGGGTAGGATGGAAATGAGCTGTGGAGGAAGCAGAACTGGCTTTTTGATTGTATCATCCATCCACTTTCCTCCTCAGCCCCACTTATCACTCCTCCCAATGACTTATTTCCTTCCCTAATAAATGAGCTCAATTAACTGACTCGGCTCCCAGCTTCTAAACTCATGCCTCAACGTCCAAGATCAGCCCACGGTTTTCTCCTGCTCCAACGAAGCCTCTGAGCCGTCATTCCTCCTCGCACTCAATTTCTCGTCCAACGATAATGACTCAATAAGCACTCCTATTTATTGCTCCCCAACTATTCATTCATTACGCTTTCTTGCATGCTGCCAACATTATTGTTCACCTCCATCCAACCCAATATTGTGCCATGAATCGACGCCTAAAACCCAGAAATAAAACTAGGGGGATTGCAAAACTTCTGAAATATGAACTTAGCTCTTCCTGAACTATGTTTCATGTAAGCAATAATAAGTCTAGAAGTATTGGAAATTGGAAATCGAAATAAAATCGAGTAGATATCATGCTTGAAAATAGCACGGACCTATAAGGAAACCAAACTTTTGCAATAGAAAAATCCAGGAAGGAATTTGTACAAATTTGAATTCCAGAATTAATGGATCCGAGTCCAACGTATGAGCGACTATTAACATTGCTTTGTCATGTAATAACCAAATTCCAACCAAAACGACTTGTAAAAGCGTTTATTCATGCTTTTTTCCTTATACCTCAAACGGTGTGCCAAATTTCTTCACGAATTGCATCGATGTATTAAAGTACGACTGATTAGTAGGTGACTTACTTTGTGTAAATGTCGCTGTAGACACCGGGAATTACAGCGGTTCTCTGCAGGAAATGAATCTTGTAAAACTTTTCAAGTTCATATGCCAGGATTTTATCGTGAAGATTTCGGGTGGCCTTTTTCAAAATGTCGATCTTCTCAGCGTCAGTGTGATAAATACCTTCTTGATCCGGTAATTCAGGAAACATTTCCAAAACGGAGTCAACTTGTGCAAGCTGACCTTCGACGCGGGTGCCACGTTTCAAGCCATCAGACGGGGGCTCAGTTTTAGATCCTCCACCTGGTCCACCACGCTCACTTCCTGCAGGCCCTCCTGGTCTGGATCCTCCATGTTCGGTATCAGCAATTGAGCCTCGTGTCGAACCGCCATGTTCACCTGTTGATCCACGCTTGGGGCGGCCAGCGCCATGTTCACTTCCGGCTCTGGAGCCTCGTAGGGGTGAGCCGCGTTCACTACCAGCAATTGAACTATGTTTGCTGTCAAGCTCGTTGTTCATGTCACTAACTATTTCAAGAATCCGAGACGGGGCAATGTTGTCTAAGTCTTTAAGGCTGTTCTTCTCCAGTATTTTTTCGAGGCTTCGAACAGCCTCATTCACAGCCTCAGCTCCTGAAAGATTTGGTTTTTCTTTAGTTTTTGAAGAAGACTTTGACGGGGGAACTCCGGATTTAGACTTGATATTTTCAAACAAGGCTTCCTCCAGATCGTTGATTCTCTGGAAACCAAAACGTAGTATTTAATTCCTGTAGTAATCGTTAAATTTGTCTAAAGATAAGTCCTCGTGGGACTAGAACACACCTCGACAGATTTCTCAAGCTCTGCGTTCTTGGCTGTAATGTCCTTGTAAACCTTGAAATCAAATCCGTTCTTCCTGCTCATGTAGCCTCTAAAAAGGGCTTGAACTTTTACTGCAGACTTGTCCATCATTTCCAGACGCCGTTTCGCCTTGCGCTCCTGAAAAGATAAGCAAGAGCAAAATTCCCCGTTAGAAGAAATGAGTTAACAACTAAAGATCGGCATTTGGCCCCTTCAATCCATTAACGACTTACGTTGTCGAGTTTGACATACCGGATCCGTGCAAGCGCTCGCCTCCATAAAGCTAAACCATACGAACAATTTGACAATGAAATCGAAAAGCAGCACTCATGTCAACCGTACGGTAACCAAGTATTTGTTGAGATTAGATGGTTGCTTGGGTGTATGTTATGTACCTTGTATCTTGGTGGCACATGCATGTAGCAACTTGAAATTCTGACGCACCAGCCAGCCACGAAAGTAACTCTGAATGAAAACGGCAGCTCGGTTTTGCTTCAAAAGTGATTTTTCGTGCTTCCTAATAATTAACGTAAGTGTGCCTTTTAGAGAAATGATATCCTTATGCTATTAATTCCTTGGCACACGATGAAACCAGTCCACAAATAAATGTATTCCCTTCCCTTCAACAGTAGAAGTATAGTTAGACCCTGGTTTTCACTTACTTGGTGTGCATATAATTGTGGTAATTCATCTTTCTTTGCTGCTTGAAGAAGTTGTGAATAGTGTTGACGGGTGGCAGGGGTAGCTCATCGTAAAGGCTCCCATGTCTCTCTACAACAGCACTTCCGCTTGCGGATCCCGCAGACCCTGCTTCTGTTCTTAGTGCAGAGACACTCTTCTTGACCTCCATCATTTTATAATACAAAACAACACCCGGTATTTCCTTAAACAATATATATGCCCTATGGATTCGTTTACCCGTAAAGTGTAAAGTGACAACTGACGACAAGTGCTGTCGAAATTCAACTTTTTAAAGTTTAATTCTCTGCTTTTTAAGTCAGTCTAGGGTAAAATTGCTGTCGCTTTACGTTTTTCTCACAAAATATTTAAAGATTGAAGATGCTTTGCTAAGACATGCCTAGGAAAATTACCCGGGCGACAGTATTTCCGGCGAAATGCTATGTAGGTTCGGGGTATTCTACAGTTTCAGGTTGAATTCCTTTCAATTGTCAATGTCAATGCCACACATTTTGTCAGATATTCCATCCATTTCCAATGTATCCCGATTTACTTGAGCTTACTATTGCATACAACATAAGATAAACAAAACAATACATATCTACTGTAGTAGGGAACAACGACATTAATATTATAATATCAGCAAAACCTGCTGAAGAGAAAGTCGGAACTTTCTCTTCGCAGAATTACGTGGATTACATGAAGCGCAGCGACGCCATACGAATTGTCTTCCAGTGCCACCTTGCGTTTGTCAGTAGCAAAGTCTGTTCCTCCAAGTGCGGCAATTTCGTCCAACTCCACGTTGTTGATGCTCAACTCTTGACGCTTTCCTTCCATCATCATCATTTCGTATTAGCCTTCAGAAGTATTGTAAATTGTTTTAGTGACCATTTGTTTTCGTCAGTCACAATTAATTAAAATTTTGAGGCTCACATTATTGTTGTCCAAGCTAATTCTTAAAGTCTCACGCCCACTGCACAACATACGCTAGATCGGGCGCTATCCAACTAAAACACTCAACTGATCGTGAATCGTGATCGTCCAAGCTCAAAAATGACGGACATGGAAGGTGGAGTAGATGAGGCAGATACTAATTACAACGTATTCGTGGGCACTGAGAACGGTATCCTTAAAGGTAAGTAAGCTTTCATTTTCTGACTTTAAAATTTTAAACGTGTCAGTCTTACATTTATTTAGTGTTTAGCCGTTGTGGGGTTTTGGGTTTGTAAGAATTATTATTTGGCGATAGCGCCATAAGGTATAACTGGTTTTAAATGTATTATGTTATGTAATATGTAATGTATTTATTGACTTCCACTGTTTTCGTTTTTAGGTGTTTACTTCGGCAAGGAGGCACCTCGACTCAAGAACTTCCACTCATTCGAGACGATCAAAGAAACAGCAGCAATCTCCACACTTGCTTGGACAGATGACACGCAAAAGGAATTATTAGTTGCATTTGAAAATGACTCAGTAAAAGTTTACAACACGAAACTACGCTCATTTACCCAGGGCATTCAGATCAACCCTGGGGATGGCCGAGTAGTTGGAGTTGAAGCATATACAAAGTGAGAAACTGTTGCGACTTGAGTTTTGCTGAGATTATGCGCTGGGTCAATGATGTCCATCTTGGAAACTGGGGGGTGGGCATGACCGTCCGGTGCATATGGTAGATGATAGCCAGTTGGAGGCAGAAATAACTACTCTTAAATTCCTAACATTCTGAGCTGCTACATTAAGTCCAAAGTTAGTCCATGAATACCAATTCTGCGATCAGCATCAAATGCATTAGCAACAGCCTGAGCTGCTTCAAACTTCGAAGCCTTAAAACCATTTTTTGTCCCTTCGGCGCATTACTATAAAACGCTAGAAGCAACTAATCCTAATAGCTACTGTGAGGTCCGAAATCCAAAATTTTCTTACAGTTTGGCCGCATCTTATTTTTTTTCAATAAAAGAGTCAGGAAAGGGTCATAGTCATTGGTAAAGCTTCTGCTGAAGACAATTCTAAGATCCATGGTATATTGCGGTTTGCGGTAATATCATTAGCAAAAGGCAATAATATTGTCTTTTGTCTTATGCTCGAAATGGCGGACCCACCCACCCTCGAGAGATATTTGACACGGCGCATTGTTTACTTCTGTATTACTTTATTAGATTGATAGCCTTGCCTAATATAATTTAATCATCGATACCCGAATTCTTTTTCAGCAAATATGTGGTTGGTCATGAATCTGGAAAGGTTTCACTTTGGAGTTTTCTAGAAGACAAATATACTACGCAGATTGACACGGGCAAGCATCTGTCTAAAATTGGGCAGTGTCTTTCCGAGAAGAACATTTTCGCGACTGGTGGAAAAGAGAATGACTTGAAAATATGGAACTTAAATTCAACAGACCCTACAGTTCCCATTTTTAAAGCCAAAAATATTCCTCACGACTTTCTGGATTTGAGAGTTCCTGTTTGGGTGCAGGACCTAACCTTCATGCCTCAGTCAAGCGAACTTGTCGGACTTTGTTCAAGGTATGGCCATGTGCGATTCTACGATCCGAAAGCAGACAACAAAGGGCGTCCTGTAATAAATATGGAATTCATGGACCATGCATTGATGTCGATTTCAGCCACAAGTAACAACAGGTGAGCTTTAGTCATTGTTAGGCTCTGTTTTCTGTGTTCTTGACAATCTTGCGGAAGTTAATACTAAAATACTTTTTCCATTCTCATTACAGGCAAGTTGTAGTAGGAAGCTCTCGTGGAAAGATGGGTTTGATAGATCTCCGTAATCCCGGGAAAGGAAAAGTTGTTCATCATTACACAGGTCCAACTGGAAGTATCAGAAGCATTTCAGCTCACCCAGATTTACCGTACTTTGTGTCTTGTGGCTTAAATCGGCACCTTTACTTGCACCATTTACACGAGAAGCAACCTATAAAGAAAGTAAGTAATGATTTGTTTTACTTGTTTTCTATTTCACCTACAACTGATTCTGACTCGAAATAATGAGTTTATGTTCATATTGTTTCAGCTATTTTTGAAATCACGGCTAAACTGTGTGAAGATGACGAATGCTTTTAATCTTGATGACATAAGAACTAACGAAGCTGACGATGCTCCTGGTGTTTGGGATAACATCAGTATGGAAGTATTAAATACCACTCCGATTTCTGTGAAACCCCAAACCCGTAAGAAGCGCAAACTGTCCGATGGGTGTTAGTGCTCTTATTTCGCGTTAGCGGGTCATAAGTTGTTTTTCAGAATACATACCTACATGCATTTAATATACCTCGAAAAATTTCACTCTGAACACGTGAAAATACCTGTTATTTAAAATTTAAAAAAAAAACTTTTTGACTCACTAAATAAAAGAAATATTTCTACACCATAACCACAAGATTTTCAGTTTAACCCAGATACTGTTTCTTTAGTTTTGTGTATAATGAAACTAAATCTGATTTCTGATCTGACATCTGACCCTCCACTTTTTCATAGGCCAATCTTGCTTAATTAGGAAGCAATGACTCCACGAATTACAAATGACAAATGACAAATAGGCTGTAGGTAGATAGACATGGACATAACCTTTACAGTATATATAATGATATCTGAATAGACATGATTTAAATAATTATAATTATTTATTGTCCATGTTTTCAGAGTAGAAATGTAAATCTTCAAGAAAAAGTAGTACTGGCTTGGCTTGTGGTCTGTTTTCTTGCCAAACGCAAACATCCTCTGCTATCTGCAAACATAGCGTGAGCGTTCCTTTCACTTCATGTGTTGTAAGTTGAGAAGTGTAGAGGTCCTTCGCAAGGTTAGGGTGAGTTTTATCTATGTAGGCGAAGACGGGTACATCTCAATTCTCAATCGAATATACTCCATTTCCTCCTATTGTGAATGTGTAAAATCCATTATATAAGTGCTGATACATGATACATCCTCATACCATCAAACTACACTACAACCTACAACTAAAGTAAATTGAAGCTCCGCTCATAAATAACCTTGACGTGAATCCGGATTTTGTGTCATAAGTCGGGCAATTACTTGCTTATCACATACCGAATACATTAAAGGCTGCCAGTAGTTTTTAGTTCGACGGTGCGTAGAGTTTTTAGTAATTCTTTCCAAGAAAGGTAATTGGGAATAGGCGGACGTGGTAATTTTATTAGATACATCGCTCAGTTTTACATTTGAAAATGGCTCTTCATGGTTTCTTAGACTTCTTCCAGAAAGAGAAGGTAAGGTTTGTTTATTATTCAAGTATTAGTTTTGACAACGGCGTTAAGTATGAAAGGATATACGGATCGGAAATAATTTGCATTTTATCTATTCTAGACATTTCGACCTCGCAAGCGGTTTGAACCAGGGACACTTCGATATGGATTGCATAAAGCTGCCCAAGCCAGCTTAAGCTCTGGAATTAACTTGAAAGAAGCAGTAAAATTGCCTCCTGGCGAAGACCTAAATGATTGGATTGCAGTTCATGGTAAGCTTCCAGTGACAGTATATTTGTAAGCACCAGTACCTGTATTTAAAAATTTGAAATGTGAAGTGCAGAAATAATTTTAAATTAGACTTCACGGACTTTAGGAAATTTAAAAAAAATACAAACTTTAGGACTTACTCTCCAAGTGTTCTTGGTATTGGTAGCTACTTATTATCCTTTTTTAATCCATTGCTTCTTTCCACCTTTCTAGTCGTTGACTTCTTCAACCGAATTAACCTTATCTACGGTACCGTTTGTGACTACTGCAGTGACAAGTCATGTCCGAAGATGAGTGGAGGCCCGCGTTTCGAGTACTTGTGGGCTGATGGCGTTGAATATAAGAAGCCCACACCGCTCTCAGCCCCAAAATATGTTAGCCTTTTAATGGACTGGATTGAAAGTCAAATAAATAACGAGAAAACGTTTCCTACCAGTGTCGGTGAGTTAAGCTAAACTAAAAGTGCAATCGTTAAATTGTTGAAGTGAGAATAATTAAAGTTGTTTTATCTATAAATTAAAACTCTGTGCACAGATTCTCCTTTCCCGAAGAATTTTGTGTCGGTTTGTCGGAAGATATTGACCCGTTTGTTTCGAGTATTTGTCCACGTTTACATCCACCACTTCGATAGGATCGTTGCACTTGGTGCGGTAAGTCCATCTGCTATCAAACCTAATCTGTGGCGACTTATCGTTAGTTGATGCTTTACCTCTGAAGTAGGGACACCGGCCGGAGGTTAGCGCTTTAGCTACAACTAATATACTGTTTCTTACATTGTGCATATTTCAGGAAGCTCATGTGAATACCTGCTACAAACATTTTTACTACTTCATCAACGAGTTCAGTCTCATTAGTGCCAAGGAATTGGAGCCTTTGAAGGAAATGACAGAAAAGATATGTCCAGTCTAATCTGAAGTTACCCCTGCCATGGACATGTCCGAATCCAGTACCAGTATACAATGCAAGATAGACTTCCAGATTATATTTACATTTCGCCAAACATACTCTTGCGTATTTATGACTGCATTACTTACTTGTAATCTTTATTTCTTACTATTACCTACCTACCTTACTCGTTGTCCATAATATTACTACTTTACGTACAATAATGTAGGCCATTTCACGGTATTATATGAAACATATAAATTAAGATCTGCATTGTCAGCAACATGTCGGCAATATTTAAAATAGACCTACGTAAGATTCAAAGTCTGTCTAGTCTTCAATTGACTCAAAAAGTATAATAAATTTTTATCACAAATATAAGTGCTTAGTAAAGTACTTACTGGGAATCTCTGTTTAGAAGGCTCATGTCAGAAGAAAGCCAAAAGATAATTTGACAATTTTGAAAAAATCTGTGCACTCAGGTCTCAGGTTTTGAATAGATAATGCTAAAGTCACAAGTTACGGCTAAGGAGTGTGATTATATTGCTTAAAACTTGATGCGGTTGCTATTGAGTGAGGAGCATTGTTTGATATTTTCATGGTCATTTCTTAACTACTAAATGTTTTCAGAAACGGTAATAATGATCGAAACAATTCAATTTCGCATAAATGCTCACCTTAATGAAAGATAAGCGTTGCTCGGCTAAGGCAAGATAACGCGCAGCAAGGAAGATTACTTTAATCTCCTAGTGACTCCGCTCGTGTAACTTGGGGGTCTCCGACTACCCACCACCCGGGGCAGGATTTCCTGTTGGACATCCCTCACCAAATATGTTTCATAGGATGGCACCCAGTCATTCATTGTTTCTTGTTAGGTTAGGTTTTCCGAAAAGCCCGTAGGTGTAATAATTTATTCCTGTTAGGTTAGGTGAAGTTATCTCAAAGTCCTTTTACAAGCTTACCTCAACCCGCTGATGAATAATCTAACAACTTAATGTACAATAAGCCAGTATACGTTAAAAGCATAATTTGACACAGAAGAAGAGTTCAAATTTTGTGTACAGTGGATTTTGACTTGTAGCCGTATTTCAATTTTCAATATCCGCTGCTCGCTAAGCTTGGTTTGGATTCAGTTCAGACGAAACGAATACATTTCTGATAAAATTCCTAAATCTTCATGGCCGCAGTTGAACAAGGTTTTTACTTGGATTTTTCTGAAGAACTATCGTTAAAAAAAGTTAAGCGAGTAAAATAGACCAACTTTTATCGTAGCAGTATTTCTAGTAAGTGACCGAAACCGATCCCCTCTGAAGTTAGAGTTGTTGTGTTGACCCACACTTCCGTTTTTACTTATTCAAACATTTTGAACGACATGCGCATGCGCACATTGCACATTCAAAACGAAATATGAAACGTACGCTTTCATAAAGTATGGCGTTGCTGATCACTATCAGTAAAAAAAACTTGGTAACAAACTCTTATTTCAGGAAGAATTATTCTCGGTAACAAGTAACAACCCTTCTCGTAAGGATAATGTTCCGTAAAAAAAGCTGTCGGTAACAAGCTTTCTCTGTAAATATTTTATCTGTAATTTCTCGGTAAAGGTACCAGATCATAGTAGACTTCACGCGAGTGCATGCCGTTTCCTCTTCGAGCTCAAGTAATGATTACTGTTCTTAGAAGGTAATAGATACTAAGAAGCCTGCAGACAATATGTCCATCCAGCATTCATCCCTTCTTTAAATCTCGTCAAAAGAAATTCGATGCAGGAGAGCGGATGCAATTTTTTAGCAGGCAAATGGTAAAGGTGAGGGTGAGGTGCTATTGTCTATCTTTGTCGGGTCACATTTCGTATTTATGTATAATAAATATGTATATTAGACGACATGCATGCCCTATGCTAAAACTAAAAAAAATTACTTTTTAATACTTGTCTTGATGCAAATGAAATTGGATAGGTACCTATTATGAATAATCAATTTTATGTTGTTTTGTCTGCAGCATATCATCTTCCGGGTAAGGTGGAAGGCCAAATACATAGACAAATGGGACCAGGAGAAGTCATTGACATTATTAGGCAGGCCTTGGATGCACTTTCAAGAATTACAACCAACGCAAAATAACATGAGGTTTAGATTTGGACTCCAATTCCCATTTCCAATGCTTCAGTAATAAAATAATTAATAACAAACAGATAGCACGTACAATAGGATTGGGCTCATAATTTAGGCATACGGAACAGAATATATTGTCTCAAAATCTCGGTTTATTTTTTAAGTTTCGAAATCTCGAATTAAAATCGTTGTTGTCAATTGACAACGTTTGGTAATGTATTTACAAGATGATTCAACTCTGGAAGGGTCTACTACGGTCACGGTGAGGTAAATAGAGGCGATGATTGTGAATTGTGATCGTAAATTGTAATCTGGCGTGGCTATAAATGCAATAAAAAATTATTTGGACGATAGCCGGGTCGGATCCTTTTGTGTTGTGGAAAGCAGGTATCTGATTTGTGCGGAGAATCAGCTTATTTGTAAAAACGGATTGACAGAAAAGGTGCTGAAACAATGTTCGAGGAGAAGCTTTTGTCGACACCCTACTTTTGTTTGCGACACTAGGCCGAAATGCGCTTGCAACAACTGTACAACAGTGTGTTGCAACAACAATATGAATGAACATGAAAAGAACGTTGTCTAGAAAATAGAACTTTTGTCCAACCTCGTAATATGAAGACCAACGAATAAATATGTAATAGGTTCTCCATTCACACGTTTCCTGAATAATAGCCTTTTTATAAATGCAAAATTCCGTGTACCCATTTTTTCGATTTACAGTAGGTACTCTAGAGGCATACCATTTTTCGTTTATTCCATAGCGTTTCTAAAAAATAATTGCTAGTCTTAAATAATTTGAATCCCGTACACAAGCAAATGAATTAAATATTATTTCTAATTCTTGTTGGTTGGACTAAAACATTTAGGACCTAAGTAGTCCTTCATCTGGACTCAAATCCAAAAATTGAATTCTGTGGTGTTTTCTGAATCCTTCGCAAATATGCAGATGCAATGTGCGATGGAATAATACTTTCCTTGTTCAAATGGGTAAATGAATGCTTCTTAATCCTGGTGTAGAGCGGGGATCCCTTATGTTGAAAAAGTTTTGGACAAAATCTAAGGTAGCTGCACCCAATTGTGAAAGCAGGCTGAAGGAGGCAAAACAATAACAGAGAGATTATGACAATGATTACCACTTTACGGCATTGGGAAAAGAACATCTTGACATATTCTACTCAATTGAACAGTGCTTGTTTACCTTTATGCTCTTTTGTCGTTTGAAGTGGATGGTTCGCTATTGTACGCAACGTGTGATAAGCTCTTCTTAATAATACAATACTTAGGACCACTACAAGGCAACAGGCAACCCTTAGCTATTCCTATGCTAGCCTTTCTTTGTACTGTAGGGTACACCGGAATTTGGAATGCTTTTCATGGCTTCGAGTTGGGGACAGACTCAGTTGCACAATACCGGGCGTTATTCTTCACACTATTATTGTTACCACTGAATTGTCCTCCAAAGTTCAAGTGCATGTTTAGGCTCTAAGTACGTGTAATCGTAATCTAAAGAACATCTTTCTCTGTGTCAAGGTGCGACTCTATTTGTCAAAATTAACAAGGGTGCTTAAGCTATTGTCCTCACGAATTCAGTTATTCCACATCAGTCGCCGCAATCTGAACTCTAGTACCAATGTACCTACGTATTTACCTCTCGCACATCTTTCCATATTATCGATCCCGATCATTTCTTCGTATTATCTTGCTGGACCCTTGGTCTTTTTCCCTTAGAAAATTACGACGCGATGGAAGATATTTTTCTACATTCGCACCTTACCTTGGAATTAAATAGCACATCGATAACCTAATCGATATGCTATAAGGACCGCTCCGTTACAAATAGAAATAGATCTCGTTGAACTGTAATGATCAATTTACAAGCTTGTACTCAATTGAGTAACTTGTTTTGGCATAGATTACAGAATATTTATTTCACCGATCTTGAGCTATACCTACATTATACGGAATCAAAAGTTCTTATGATGGCTGACACAGAGTAGAGGGTGAAATACGATCACTATCTGGGAGTCCAGACAGATATCTTGCAATACATCCGCATTATCTCAGCTACTATAAATATGTAATCTGTAATGGGACATTAGATTAGGCGATAGAACGAATCGGAGATACGGGAGGCATAAGAGAGTAGCAGACCCTCCTCCAAACTTACAACATAATCCGTCTGATGAGGACTCTCAGGGGATAGAAACAGAATGCTATCATTGATTGTGATTACGCCTTTTGTGTTTCGAATGCATCT
>VNWX01000268.1:0-25540 GCA_009869905.1 Ceratophysella communis
TCTGTAAAGCTTGCCCAATAAAGAGCATAGCTGGAAAATGCATAAATGCTACCCTGTGTATATGGATGGAGGCAAAAGACATACATGTACATAAAAGGCAAATGAATGCATTGAAACGATTTATATATAGGTAGCCTTGTTGCTCAAAGTAAAAATCAAAGGACGACATCGCCATCATATCAAGGAAAGCCGATCATTAACCTGAAAGGGACGACCGCTGAAGTTGAAGCTATGTGTACTTCCCTTTACAACCGAAATATTATCAAAGAACCTCATCTGCGACGATGAAAGCAAACTCAGATCCTAAAGGAGTGTCGTATAATTTATAACACAAATACTGAAAATCGAAGGCTCGCTAAAATGACAATGGACGCCAAATCCCTTATACGACGTATGCCCGTTCAACGTTCCTTTTTTTCCCAGCTTTCGAGTTCAAAGAAAAGAGCCCGTTGCTTACCGGACCACTTGCTTTAGCAGACTAATGGAGATGTTGGGAAGGCCACAAACGAGCTGTTCCAGATGTGTTCCTGTCATCAAAGAAATCAGTGGAACTGGAACAAGCCCAGACATTCCTTCGCGAATAGCTGCAACCTGTAGAAAAATAAACGATCAATACTAAACAAGCATTTTAGTTTCTTTTGCAACGAATCAGGCTCCACTGCAATAACAAATAATATTTACATAGAAGCTCTAAACAGAAAGCAATAACTGATGGCTTTTTGTCACCACGTAAAGTTTACCTGTAGATCCATTTCATGGAGTCGGAAATGAACAGTTCGGTCAATGTAATCCAACCTGTTGTGAAATGTGAGGGGTATACTTCGACCACCCGGTACAATAGGAACGAGTTTGCCAGTACTACTAGTCCCTTCGTAGCATTCCAAAGGAATCACCTATCGGATTAAAACCAGCGGCCAGTATTAGTAGCAATTCAATACTTAATCACTGACGAAGATGAATTACCTCATGGAAATTGTCTTCATCAAATTCAGAAGTAAGGTGATCCCGAATCGATTGCAATCCTTTGATGCACATTACGTCAATTTCTTCCAAGTCATCAGCTGTCACATCTTCACCGACCAAGATTTTCCAAATGAGTGGAGCCAAAGGAATGGCTATTGGTTTCTTAGTGCGAATCGCGACGCCAAATAATATGCCTATGAGCATAAAGAGTTAACATAGGTTACTGAATACATCATACATCTGAAAATTTTCATACATTGGAGCTCGAAGGCAAGTTGTCAATGCACTTAGCTTACAAAGAAGCACAACATAGCTCTATACTTTTTGGAAACATAGCAAATCATACCGATGAATTTGAAGGCCATGAGGTCATCATTCGAAGTCAGATCGGAATTAAGCAAAAATCTATCACGATTGTAGCCAACGTCATTAGTAGAATTCGGAGTGGGGATCAAGTACGGAACAGTTCCGTTAGTTAATTCTAAGCACATGTCTGTAATGGTATCATCGAAAACGCCTCCGGCATCATCAGCTCCTTCTCCAACCAATTTCACCTGAACCAAGCAAGCATTTCAAGATTTCCTTCACAATATCACAATATGTGGCCTTACTATTCAGGTTACCTTCCATGCCCTTGCAGATAATCTCAAGTCCGCCTGAGGCAGCTGGACCACTTGCTTGGAAACCTGAGTGAATATTGGCTTTCTCTTCTTTCCCCGATTGGTTATACGACGAACAGTAATCTGTGGGCCATAGGTACGGGACTGTATCATCGTTCTGCAGATCGTTCGAACAAATGGAGTGGTGTAAATTTTCGGAGTAAGTAAACTGCGTAGTTTGGAACTCGTTGGTGCAAAATTTGGATCAGTCTTCAAGTTCGGAGTAAATCCCTATGAGAATAAGGTTATTGTTAGAAAATATGAATTTAATCGCAGTACAGTAAATGGTAATCAAGAATTCACTGAGTACGATAGGACGTACCACAGAGGTTGTCAGAGGTAGGAAGTTCCAAGAGGTAAACAACATATCCGAGAAGTTCAACAAAATCTTCAGTCTGGCTCTCAATGCTGGAATGGGAATATGCTGAAGCAAAGGATATTGTGGGGGCACGCATTGTGGTGTGCCCAGAAGCAAATCCACTCCGGAATGCAAATTGATACCACGACTAATTCTTGGAGCTGTCCATCCAACACTGTGAGTTCGTCCAGCAGAAACCTAAGGAAAGAGAAATGCATTTAATATTTAAAATAGCGTACAATGAACATAATACAAAATTAATATCCGAGATCCTTAAAAGTTTTAATCACTGACCTGTTGAATTCGCTTCCCAGTTAGGCCCACGATTCTTTCGGGTTCCTTGACAGTCATAATATGACCAAGACCAAGTTGAGAGTCGGAATTCGAGCCCCATCCAAAGACTTCTCCCTCAGACGTTACGCAAAGGGTGTGCTCCGCTCCAACTGCAATGTCAACGACGTTCTTGCCACTTAAGCTGGTTATTTGAGTAGGTCTGCTGCAGGATCTCGTGTGTGGTTGTCCAATAAGCCGATCGAGACCACACGTAAAAACACGGCCATTTTTGGTCAAAAATACGGTGAATTGCGTTCCACAGCAAACTTTCGCGATACCGACATCTTGAAGTGTCTCAATTAGCTGAGGAGTTGTAGCAGTACTGCAAGAGCCTATTCCAAGCTTTCCATTCTCTCCGTCTCCAAATGCCCAAACGGAATTACCGTCAGAAGAAACGCAAACAGTATGGGCAAGTCCACAAGCGATGTATCCAATGCGTTGACTAGCAAGGGTCGTAAGTTTTTCTGGTAATTTCTTGTTTCCTGAGTTCCCCAATCCAAGTCTACCATATTCTGAGCTTCCAAAAACATAGACAAAGCCTTGGTCCGTTAGAACTGCAGAATGTTTAAATCCACAAGCCACTTGAACTACAGTTTCGTTTCTCAAAGCCTCAATCTGCTTTGGGCGACGCTGACGATCGCTGGTACCATGGCCAAGTTTGCCATAATCCTAAGGAATATCAAAGTTGTATCCAGTTTACAAGTTTTGTTCGTCAAAAGAATTGCTCTGTAGTTTGTTTTTCATTAGAAACTAAAAACAACTTGCCCCATCTCCCCAAGAAAACACTAGACCGCACTCAGACAACGCCAAGCTGTGTCCATCCGAGCCACATGATGTAGAAAGCGCTACTATGACGTAGCCTGAGAAGTGTAATCAAGGTAACAGTCAATTAATTAGAGATGCTAAATGGATTGTGTAGATTTGACATATTATTTATATCGCTTATAAAGCCTTACCTTGCAAAGCGGAGATAATAGTCTGACTGAAAATGTCATCAGAGTTTCCATGCCCCAGCCTACCAAATAATCATTTGTTTCTCGCATTAGCGACTTTAAATAAGAGGGAAATACCATTAGTGTTAGCATCGCTTCTACGTTACACGCATACCTCCCATAACTACCTTCTCCGATAGACATGACGATTCCACTGGCCTGAATTAGAAATGTGCAATTTTGACCGCAGACAACCTGTTGTGTGCCAGCAAACGAGTTGGCTATCTTTGGAACATTGACTTGTCTCCCCGCGTCTCCCAATTGTCCATGTCTCCCATTTCCTGAACAGACCCGAACAATTATTATTAGTTCCTGATTCCGAAAAAGGGCAGAACTTGAACGCTCTCCAAGCATAAAACAAAAATTACCCCAACAGTAGACCTCGCACTTTCCACCAAACTGCCAGTCTAAGGGCTGTTGAGTGGCCCATGTAACTACTTGCGCGTCCATCTCATGAGTCCACTCAAAGACATCATTAGTATCGGTTCGACAAAGTGTATCTTCATCTAAAAATCAGATTATTAGCACGCAGATTAGTCAGTGCTCTTAGGATTGTTTATTTCGAAATTCGAAAATGGGTTAAAAACTCAGGGTCTTCGTACCAATTCGATATTTTTCGACAAAGTCCGCTGGCAATTTCCCGCGAGTACATAGGGCCTCGGCAGTCCTTATGGTCATTCCCATAGTGTATAACCACTGCCAAGGCGTCTTTTCTTCCGAATAACTTCCCGGAGACGGATTATAAGTGAGGACTTTATCCAAACTCAAATTCAGTGCAAGCGTAGCCAAACTTTGAAGATACCGAGTGTACACAAGCTGTTCTCCACTGTCCACTTTTTGTTTCTCATACTCGTATTGTTCCTGAGTAAAAAAGGTTAACTAGGGTGTTTTAGTAGCTATTGCAATACGTATAATAACCATTGGTAAGTTAAAATAATATGAAGTGTACATTCATCAGAGCAGGCAAGTATGTGAGAAGGGCCTTGAATATAGCCATTTGGTGACTTCCGCTCAGCCCTTGTTGAAAGAATGAAGCTGAATAATTCAATACCGAAGCTCGGCTGGACAAGCATTTCACCTAATTCAAAAGGAGCACGTAAATAGTATCGGTGTCATAATCTTATCTGAATAATTTGCGTATTGGATTCAGCGAAAAAAAAATTTACAAGCTGCTCAATTGCCCATTGTCGGTGACTTCCTGACATTCTAGCAGACATTACGCATTGTGACAGGGCTTCAATGAGGTAGAGTGAAGAGTCTAAACCAGTTGATTCGCTTGAACTTTGAGTTCTGGACGAATCTGAAAAAGGAAACAATAATGTTAACACAATCGACTGAAACATACTGAAGCTTCAGATGTTGAAGACTTACCAAGAGTTATAAAAGGGTGTGCACATAAAATATTGACCAACGCCATGGTCACAACAAAGTGAGGTCGGTAGGCATCACTTGTATTCACTTTGACAAAACCAACCGAGGCATAGATCAATTCCTGCAAAAATACGTACATTTAATTTAAAAAAAAAAAAAAACATTCAAATACATGTACGTACAGCTAATTGAAAGAAAAGTGAATTCATTGTTATTAAAATTTCGCTTACTCTTGTACTCATCTCAAGCACGAATTTTGCTGTGTCTGCGTCATTCAAGGTTAGTACTTCGACAGCCTTAGCGATATGTTGAAGTTTAGTGCAAGTGCGAATGTCGTACGGCAAGTTGATAAAACGACCTGGCCCAAATCCGTTGGCACCGGGATGATAAAATCGATTTTCGTCATCAGTACCGTCAGAGGGGCCTTGAATTCGCCCTGATGCAGTAAGACACATAAGTTTGACGAGGCTATGCACGTCTGAGAGACCAATCTTTTCTAACGCTGCTCCAAAGTCACACGAGCAATCACTGTAAGCAGGTTAACATATTTTATAAACCGAAAAATATGCATTCATAAGCATGTTATACGAAATGTAGGTGCGTACCTAATGCTAAGCAGGGTGAGGGCTTGCATGACAACATTTCGCGATATCATAACTTGAGCTATTAAGGTGGAGTTTTCAATGGCTTGGATACGACGTGCAGGATCATCAATATTCATCGCTAGATCCGGGAGACCACGAACAGTACTTACAGTGTCTAATTCGAAATGAAATAACAAAACATGATACAGTTACACCTAATGTAGTGAACGTCTAAATGTCTGTACTTACTGGTATTCTTTAGTCCAGTAACTTTATCCACAATTCTACTACCGAGTGGGTCTTGCTCTTCCAGCAAAACATGATTAGGGTACGGTTTTCGTTCATGTAATCCCAAATAGGGTAAAACGTTGTTGAATTTCTCCGTTGTTCCTGAAAGACCAAGAGAAATAGGTGAAGTGCATAATGCCAGCATTTTTTTCAGTTTGGAAGAAAACTTTACCTCCTTGTCCCAAACAAGACATAGAAATGGATGCTCGCAAAATACTATCAGTTACATGGTCATCCACTTCATCATTGATCAGGCTTTCAGTCTCACTGTTGGGAACCATTGTCAGGGCTGGTAACACTAAGGACGTTTCATTTGCAGCAGCCGTCACCGCTGATTCGAACGCGTTATGGATGTTGTGGTTGTGCCCATCTTGTTGGTCGTAGCATTGCTCGCACAGCCAATACGAGGACTCTATAATATAAATGGTTAGTGAGAAAATTAATAATTTATTATAAGCGGTTTGCAGGCAAAATGGATTTCGAGTGGGTAGTATTTTGAAATTCTTGAGAAGTAATAACTTACCTCGAATTTCTCCACAACAATTAACCTGATACGACAATCCGCATCCAGGATGCCTGGTCTTATAATGCTCAAGTATATCTCTTTGCATATTAGTACAGAAACAACACAATCCTCTGTCCCCCAGTTGAGTTGCAATCATAACAATAGGAATCTAAATCATAAATAATCAAAATTGCAAACGGTTCAGTGCATGAATGGAGATTGCCACTACTACTGCACAATGCATATACCCGAAGCAATCTTGGCTCATTTGGATTAGAAATGTTTGCCCGAATCATTCGGAGTGCATTGGCTCTTTGAACGTTTCTGTCCCTCGCACCAGGAACAGTGTCTTCAGACGGCGTAGCCGTAAGTGCGCTGTTTCGCATTGAAGATGAAAAGCCTTGTAACACCTCACTAAATACCAGCCCGGTTCTCTCGCTAACACCTTTGAAAATAATTTTTTAAAAAAACGATTTTGACTAAAATTATGGCAATGAGAAACGTTGAAGCCAAATCTTACTTGTCGCTTACGATTTAGTATTGCTGGACTGTCTGCGGAAGCAACGTTCGTGGAAGAAGTGGACTGGAGTGGTCGTCGCCTTGGGTCCGAAAACTAAAACCAAATTTTAAAATAAAAAAAAACTGAGTAAGGCAGATCAGCCTAGCTTTTGTGTTAGCCTAAAGAACTAATCTTGGGTACGAGGTCATCATGAAATGTGGATGAATTACATCAGCTGAAGAAGGGAGTCCCAGTGACCATGGACGTACAAATCGATCCCGAGCATCTCTTTCGTTCGGGGCACCAGGTATAACCTGTCCTGAATGGCCATTTGGATTTTCATCAGATTCGATACTTGGATTCTCGATCATCCAAGAAGCAAGCTGGCTAACAGCTGCAACCGAAAGCTCGCCACGGGCACCTAAACCTCAAGTACGGAAGAACGAAGTATTTATTTTCAAGGAACAATAAATGAAGGGACGGCAACGACGACCATGGTTGATTATAGTCTAGCTCAGCTTACCTAAAGCTGTTATTGCGCTTCTTATGTGTCTTGGTGTGAAACCCATTTCCAATAGAGCGGAAGGAAGTCGTGAATTTGCTATGGTTGAGACTCCAACTGGGGCACGAGGGTCGAGCGGAGCTGGTGGTGATGGAGACCTTCGTTGACGCCTTCGAAGAATGGCTCCTGGTGCATTCGAACGATTGCCTCTTCCAGTTCCATGATATAAGAGTGGGGTTAGCGTGAATGGGGCTTGCGCCGAGCCAGAATCAGGAGTGACTGTTGGTTGATCGTTGTTGAAGTCTCTTTCTACTCTTCGAAAGAGTCTGCGATATCCTTGGGTTTCTTCACCTGCAGTTCGACCGTCCGCAGTAATTGCTGGATCCTGGTCAAACATTTGAGCTAACGTACTCGAATCTGAAACAAGAAAATGAACAATAAATAATGTAGGTGGATGAAACAAATATATTTATAAGTATACAGAAGTTTCACATGTTCGCGGATTGTAAGTAAGAATCTGTGCACAGAGTAAAAAAATTTCGTCGTCACGAAACCTTACTTCGAGGATAGAGCCTGCTTGCCAGTTGTGCCAAAGTCATTCCTGGGGAAGGCGAAGTTGCGTCTATAATTGGTCTTCGTAAGCGTCGCAGCTCTTCATCAACGAGCTGAACAGTTGGAACCAAAGAAACACAACTAATTATTAGGTATGCAGATATTTGTATATGCTAACATATGACATACAAGTTATTCCACAAGACACTTAAAATAAACCATTAGCTTGAAGTATTGACTCACCGACTCGACGCGTTCGCGCTCCGTTGACTCAACAACTTCAAACGAAGGGGTTGTGAAGGGACTGATCATTCGCCGTAGTGAGGCCAATGTGGCAGCAGTTTCTCTATCCGATCCGTCAACTACTCCAGTGCCGTTAGTATTATTTTCTATGCCATTCTGGTTGAGATTTGTAGCTGAGCTTTGCGCAGTTGGTACTGCTGATTGATCAGGTTGGTCTTCCAAATAGTGCACTTGAGCGCTAAAGCGTGGTCCTAGTGAATCGACGAGTTGCCGAACGTGCAAATGGTGTACAACATTTTGTAATCGCTCCAACTCCAGTAGTGGAACTAATCTGGAAAGCACACACGGCTTGACGCTCATCTATGAACAACCAAAGCATGCATGTTCAATCTGATTTGGAAACTAGAAAAATGTGAGTATTGAGGCAACATACAGTAACAAATGCAGAAAACGCTTCAGCAAGGGCGGCCTGCAAGCTTGAGGTTTCGGAACAATACGGACAGTCTTCGTTATTCACAGGAATCAATTTCCCGCACTTTGGACACATACCGCCTGAAATATTGGTACCAAACTCATCTTTATCCTTAGCTTCGCTTGTCGAAGGACGCATTCCAGATTTTCGCCTCTTGGGAACAAGTATGAGTTCAGCAAAATGATTGCAATTTAAAATTGTGCTGAGTGTCTTCATTGCACCGAACTGAATAAATCCCATTTTAATAAACGCATTCTCCAGTTCAAGATCCGTCCTGCGCTTCTCAACCTAGAAATTATTAGGAATCCACGTCAGCTAATATAACTCCTAATATACGCAGAGTAATTTTTAAAAATGGAAAATTGATTGAAATATGCTTACCACAAACACAGCTTCAGAACCTTCACGAAACAGTTCAGCATTAGGAGAACTCAGCAGAAGAGGCGACACATCAGGGCCATTGTTGCTCTTGGTCACTTCATGCATTATGTTTGTGACCATTTGAGTGGACAGAGCATCTACAGCTGTTGCACTTGAGACGTTAGCAGCAATCTGTACATGACTCCCATTGTTTCGGACATAGATTGGTAAAATAGGTGGGTTGTCCCATATGGCATTCTTGCTACCCTCTTCCTTGACTCCTTGCAGGGTTGCTCCGAGTTCCTCTTCTGTCCGATCACCGCTCTGTGAGTTTGCGCTGCTCGGCTTTGGTCTCGGATCGAAAGGACGATTCACATCTTGATTTGGAAAATGTAACTAGAAGAGCAGTATTTAATCGAGTTGTTAAAAAAATGCAACAGGGAAAAATACTGATAACAGCATAACCCCAGTTCACATGGACAAAGTATGTTATGCAATGCAACTATGGTCACTGATGACTGATGATGATGACTAACCTCTCCAGTAATTCCGGTTAATTTCGTAAGAAATCGCAGCGCTTCGGATGTCAGACAGGTAAAGTTTGTCGCGTCAAATGGACTCATCGCACAGGGTTCAAGAGATGATACAAGTGTGTCTCTGAAATAATATACAATAATGTAAATACTGGGTATGAGTATGAGTTAAACATTGGTTCTTCATGTCTCTATCTTTTTCGTAAATATTTATTTTCGCGCAGGTTAACGGAAGTTTATGAATTTTACCCAAGGGTTGAGTCACCGTCTTCCCATTGAACTTTGACCGAAGAAACTCCAACACGCAAGGTTCCTAATATAATCGCTTTCTTTCCGGTTGGTTTGTGAGTGCACTTGGACCCCACTCGAAGTCCGCCGTCCACTCCACCTATGACAGCAAGAGCTGGCCAGACTTCCTTACATAACCGCTCTACATCTTCGTAGCTTGTAGGGACAAGTTTCAAGAGATTTTCATCTGTATCTTTCGTTTCTTCCACAAAGTCTTCAGGCGATTGTATAGTTTCCGATGGCGTTGGCGTCTTGTCGCCCCCAGCGTCATAGATTATCTCCTTTCCGTTATACAGCCGTTCCATGATGCATTCATTCACCTTTAGGAATATTAAACAAAGAATAAATTAGCCTGTAGAACAAAATGGGAATTGATTACCAGTTATAAATGGCTAATTTGAATATTAACTGAAACCTACAGCTTTCCTCCATCCATCTGACGATGCGTGAAGTTTTCGTATAAGACCAACATGAGACTCTGCCAAGGTGGCTGCAAGTGGTGCGGTCTGTGGTTCCACAGGAAACAGGGTTTTCAACGGTCTCTTTGGCTCAAAGTCTGTTAGTTTCACCTGTAAGCCATTGATGCCCACCAATACAAGAATATAGAATGCGGCTTGCACAAAACTAATGCTATAGTCCCAAACTGAAGTTGGAAGCTTTCTGAAACGCTTACCTTCTCACCAGGATTCGTACTGTAAAACAACACGCATGGGAAAAGTTCACCGGCATCAACATTGTGAAAAGCTATTACTGGATCTTCTCCGTTTTTGCCAAAACTTAAAGTTTTGTTGTCCATATCTAGCACTACCGTTATGTAATCTCCTTGTGTGTAACTTGCAAGAGAAGTAGACAGTTCGCCCTTGTGGTATAGGTTACCACTGCAAAAAAAAATCTCATGTTATAGGTTGGGCATTTTGTAAACAACATATAATTATAAAAGCAAGGTGTCTAGGATCTGATGGAAACCTATAAGCTCGATATAGCCACATCTCATCAGTTGTTCGATGACTTGAATCTCTAATGGGCCATTTCGAGACTCCAATACATGTGCCTTCGTTACCACGATTTTCTCTCACAATTAGAAACTTCCATTGATTGCAACCTGTATACAACAATTATGCTCAATCAGTAATCTTTGGGAAATAAAATTTAATTTCAACATATATGAGTGAGTATTTGCTATCACTTTTCGCAGAAGCTCAATACCTGTAGAGAATCCGAGATTTGCAACACCGTATCCACGACCACCTCGACCATGGACCAGGGTTTGACTTCCCTCGATGTAAGCACAGCTAGTTCGACTGGAGTCAAAGCACAACTTTGTCTTATCCTTCCGATCGGAAAAGAGCAAATCACCTAAGGGATCAGCAAATAAGCGAACTGGTGATCCAATATCCAGTCTGATATTACGATGATCAAAGGCTAATTTTTAGTGCATACCATAAATATTTCTGCAAACTTCTTCCCGATTCAAAATATTCCTCTTGGCCCTCTCGTAAACTGGAATGGCCCACATGGAGTCAGAGAGCTGCTGGAAGAGATCTTTTGCAACCTTGCAAAATTAAACAGAAACAACAAGATTGCAACGGAGAAGTCCAAGGGAATCAAGAATCTGACAAACTGTTATAAGTTATAACTACCTGCTCTTGTAGATCAGAAGATTCCTTTGGAACGTTCCCAAGTAATGGCTCCAGCAATTGGACTGCCAATAGTCGTGGACGAAGGCCCGGAGTGAAAAGAATATTTTTACTCATTTCTAGTCCGGAAATACCTGTAATATCTGTATTCTTGTTCGTTGTATTCAAGTTGAGTTCCCTACTAGGCGTGTGGGATTTCAGTCTCTCCGAAGAATCTTGGCCTCTGCTGCTAGGACCAGGGTCGCTTCCCGGTGATGACGCGCCATAAGTACTCGGTGAACGTGGTTCCGCTTGTTTGTCATCTTCCTCACTCAATTTAAGCAAAGTCTCAATATCATTGCATGGTTTGACCGACAAGAAGGATAGGATTAGTTTAACCCAATGCGGTTTGCTCAGAAATTTTCCCATTGGACTTCTAGAAATCAGGCGACGTAAAAACACCAGGTAATCTCCTAGCCGATTTTCAATGTCTAGTTTGTCATTAGGAGTCGGCAGCTGCGCAGACTGCTGCAGTAAACCTGGGTTCGACATGCGTGGACTCTAGAAATTACGAAATAGATTTACTGTAGGTAATGAGAAATTAAGCCGCTGTTATAACATAAGTGTGTAAAGAGCCTTTTCAGCACACAAGGTAAAATACAATATTATGTTTTATATTCTCTTACAAAAGTGTTTGAAGTTTCGATTCCAGTTGTAGGAGATAATGATACTATTGGTGTGTCAGGAGTCCCCATAGGCGTTGGAGATGAGTCACCGTCAGTGGAAATTCTGTTTCCACACAAGCTGGTCATCAGTGTAACAAGTTGAGAGTATAGGACTTCAGACACTTTTTCGATTACAGCATCATCCAATTTCGGAGCATGAATTCTTCAAGAAAATTCAAATATTTTAATCAATGAGCTCAACGATTCCGGTAAGAATAAATCAAAATAAAAGCTAATCCGCTTTAATTATATAAAAACTTACGCTGTTGCAACCGCAATCATGTAAAGCAGGCGGACACTAGCCATTGTAACATACTGGGGATAGGATACCCATGCCTGATGTTTGCTCTTTCCGAAGTGAATAACATTGGGCGTGATTCCCTCGAAAGCTGGATTTGATGAGTTGCAAAATTTTTCTAGAACTGGTAGCAGCCCGGAATTGACGACAAGGGTCACGTCATTGGCATTGAATTTTCCGCTCAGTGTGAATATATTCAGCAGTTTTACTTCGTCGTTGGTATTATAAGTACTAGTCCATTTGATGGCTGGGATTCGCGGAATTTGGTCGGCTCCGTTTGGAGCTTGAGTCTTCAGGCAAGAAATTATCCATTTCATCACATTATGAACTGAGTCCACAACACGTCTCTGCATACTGTACGGTGCAGACTGAACGCCGTCCAGATAATGGCAAAATGCCATTTGAAGATCCAAAGGTTCGTAAACTGAGTTTGTCGTTGATATCGACGTAGGAGCGGCTGTCCAGAATTCGTGATTGGGCTTACTAGATGATATTCCGAGTTGGAAACAACCAGCAATAAAGAACTCATGCACGGAAGCTAGGTAGTCGGCATCCAGTTGTGCCTGCGTGACATCTTCAGTTTGACCAGCAGTGACAAGTTGAAGAATACGACCCAACGCGTTGATACGCAAGTTTGCTCTCTCCCCATGCTTCTTCATAGCGTTTAGAACAACTGCTCGTTCTGAGCACCATCCTTCTTTGACAAGAAGCGTTTCAGAGAACCACTCTCGTTTGCTAGAAACAATATCGTATGCAACAAATCGAAGTATGTTTCTGCCGAGCTTTCGCACCATAATTGTTCCCTTGCGTCCAACGTGATGACTGTAGTTACGACTTTCGGGTGAACGAAATGTATCAGAAGATTTTGATGACAGAAGTGACTCATTCTCGTCTTCATAGTAGAAAAAACACTCCTCCATCGATACGGCCGAGTCCTTTTCTGGGTCAGGTTGAGAATTACCATCTGGTGAAGGAGACTTTAGCGTTTTGAAATTCACGGCTGATTTAACACAAAGGAGCAGAACTAAGCATTTCCGAATAATACCCGTACATAAATCTTCATATGACGATGTAAGACTGTCCGTATTATCACTGGTCATCGCATCATTTGCGAGAGTTGTTTTCAATGCTCCCATTCCTCTGCCATGATTCTGATCTGAAGTGGACGATGATTCTACTTGCGTAGGAGTCAAAGTCTGAGGAGGACATAATCCAGAATTTGAAGCCAAGATATTATTAATCCTTGCCGTTGTTTCAACAAGCAGGGCTTGAGCATGAGCGTTGTCGCTGAGATTTGACCGGGGACTATTATGATTAATTTCTTGCATTTGTCTTTCCGGCCCATCGTGCCGTGCACGTAAATCTTGGCCGGATCCCGACCACGGATGAAACTGATCTGCCACGGCGTTGTGTGTACCGGTACCCGTTGATAGATTTGCCGTCGATACGCGATACATATCGTCGCCCATTGCTGGCACTCGTCCTCGTCCTCGACCGCGGCTCCGAGCAACAGGGGGTATCACGCCCAGGCCTGGATTAGCGGAACTAGACGTATCTCCAAGTAACCGTGCAAAGCTATTGCTGACCCTCCCGCTCAGATGCATTCCAGCGTACAATATATTATCACGAATATGGTCATTCAGCTCACTTGCACTTGCGTTCAGCCCAGTGCACATGGGTGTTGGTGCAGATGGTCGGGAATGGGAAGGATTACTCAAGTCCAACGCAGCTGAACCTCTTGCAGACGGAGCTCCATAGAATGTATCGTTGTCAAAAAGTTCAAAATTGTCTTCTCCAAAATCGGAGGGGTCATCATGCAATCTTCGCTCGAAACGTCGACTGGCCATTCCGCTGGGTCGAAAGGGTAAATGAGGCGAGGCTGACATTCCAAATGTGCTGTGTGGCTCTTCATCGTCTGAGTCAGGAAAGATATTTCGGTCTTGTAAATTTGTAGGTACGGCAGGAAAAGCGCCATGACTCAATGTTCCAACACTAAGACTTGCATTTGGAGAAGCGAGGTTCGCTGGAATTCCTTGAACTGGTTTAGCAACTAATTCATCGTGCTTTATAGCGACTAGTCTTCCACGAATATGAAAAACGAGGGTGAATATCTCATCGATTTTCGAATTATTTCGTAGCTCTGAGAATCCCATATCAAAAACTTGACTAATGATTCCAGTGTGTTTTAGGAGAACGGCTAACAAAGCTCTGGACACGGAATCCAGCAAATAGTCGTCTTCAACGTCACAGGTGTCCCAGTCGAGGCTCTTCGCATGCTCAAACATTAACTCGTACAAGCAAGTAATATTTGGAGTCTGACCAGGAGAGTGAAGGCCATCTTCTTCTTCTTCCCCGGCAATGCTGGGTATAATCATTCCAAAGAGCTTGCATAATTCCGGAGTGCTACTCGTTTGTAAACTCCTTAGGCTTTCAACTAGATTCTTCGATCCAGATGTAAAGATTTCTTCAAATTGTTCAAGACTATGTTCCATATTTTCTGATGTGTCAGCGATTCCATGAGACAGCAGGCGGCTGTTCAACCAGTGTCGACATCGGAGCTCATCTTCTGAAATCGGTGGTCCACGAATCATCTCTCCAACCAAGCGACCAACCAAATGACTGCAAGTACGTTCCATGTCCATAAACCAAGTCCAGGCTTGGCTTGCAGAGCTTTCTTCGACAGTCTTTGAGCTTAATGTTGGTGTCTTCAGATTAACGTTCCAATCTTCATAGTAGCGCGTTACTTCAGTTTTCGGCAATTTTCTGACAAGGGATTCCATTGATAGGAGAAGCTTGAGCAATTCATCGATCAAATTTCGAAAATGGTGCCTTGACGGTAGAAGCATCATGTGAATCACGCGAGACAACATAGAGCCACAAACCGTGACGTACATGATACCTAAACATAAAAATTCCAATTATTCCTCGATTCCTAATATTGTCATTTTATTTTATTTATAGTAAAAAATTCCTTGATTTGAGGTTGAGGCTAGATTTTGTAAAACAATCAGCGTAGACTTACTAGCAAGCTTAACGTGGGCTTCAGGTCTTATTGTCAAAACCTCTTCAATTTTCTTATAAATATTAGCAGTCTGGATGAAAAGCTGAGACAGGTGTGCTTCCAGCATCTTCCATAGCGCACTAACATCTTGGGAATTCGAGTGGGTTGAGCTCAGCATAGAACAATGAGCAAAAATATGATTCTGCAACGCTTTTAGTAGATCATGTAGTTTTTGGCTGAGCACAGTTATTCGGAAGTCAGATTCGTCACACGTGTCAGAAGTGCGCATGAGTGAAACACGTCGTGACATTTCATCCGCCAAGATCTCCAAAATTCTAGACATAAGCTGTTGCGTCCATTCTAATTCACTTGGACCATAAATATCCTTCGAGGTTGTAGGGCGAGCAAGGGAGAGAATGCTTGAGACTTGTTGATGATCTTCTAAACTTGTAAATATCACCTTGCAAAGCATGGACTGTCCTCGGCTCAGATTATTTACATCATTCAACATCTCGAGAGAAAGCCGAACTTTCTCTTTTAATGAGGGTAGCAAAATTGAACCGCCGGTGGCGAGAGCTTCGCTCACAGCTTGTTGAACGCGAACAGGCAGATCCATGTCCAGCATACGAAAGAATAGTGCTCTTAAGTCTGCCATTTTCTTCTCCAGGGTTGATCCCGTTTTAATTTCACACATTCGCTGAACAAGTAACGAACAATGCCCATTGAGTAACTTCAGACACAGAACCGCAAAGTGTGTTTGTGCTTTCTCGGACTCAAACGGAGGAGAAAGTGCGGAGAAATCCAGCCCATATGTCATAAGCATTCGTATCAACAAAGATATCGTGTCTTCATGAAACGTGAAATTAGATGAGTTTGTTTCCCATCCGGACGTCTTTTTATGAACACTGGCTGGTCTTACGATAAGAGATACATTTGGGAATTTGGGTGGTGAAGGTGCGGTTTCCGTCTTTTTTGCGTTTGATTTTCCATCACCGTCGTCAAGCTCTGTTTTTCCGCACATAGTCACAAGCTGGAAAGTGGAAATAGGTTTTTTTAAAATTTAAGAAATAAGCGTATAATAATGACCTTGAGTATTTTAACACCACATAGATGTGTACATACATAATAATAATTTTTAAAATAAAGTTAAGGGTTCAGTAGAAAGAAAAATCAGTAGATATTTATTTCACACGGCGACATTTGATAGAAAGGAAGTTAATCAAGTTCAATTACTTTCGTAAATAGAGCTTTTCGGAACTCGTTTTGGCTTACCTCGTCCATTAGAATGAATGCACAATCATAGAGAGAAATCGTACTTATTTCGCCTGAAACGTCGCAAGAAATATCGGACTGTCGAATAGTCTGGATTGCCGCATTTAATTTATCACTCCTGATGTGTATAGTACTTTGTACAATATTTCCTTCTTGATCATGTTCAGGTATCGCCGACGTAATAAATGCCATTTCGACCCACTCAAGCAGATATTGAAGACTCCCACGCTGCAGAGCAAGACCAAGCAGTATTTCCGCAGCCAAAACACGACCTAAAAATTAAAAGTATCAAAGTCATCAGTATTTTACTCGACTATCTGGAATTTATCTCGAATTATATTCAAAGCCAGTATTTACTTTGTACGTCTGCTTTGGAACTGGGAAGCACGATTTCACCGAGAAACTTAGAAACTTCACGTAAGCTTTGGACACCTAGTGATGGAATATTGGATTCATTGGCAAGCGACAACGGCGGCAGGCCCCATAAAACATCAGAAGCAGTTTGAAGCACGTCAGTGCATAAATTAGCTTGTTCTGTGATAAAAAAAACAGTTAATTTTAGGATTATAAATAGTGTAAACAGGTTTCGAAATAGTCGTGTTGTCGTGTACTCTTAGATATATGTACAATGTACAAGTAGGCTGACCTGAATTAGCAGCAGCACTGCAGTTCATACGAAGTAAATTAAAAACCAGACTAAGACCGGTTCGAATTCCCATTTCAATCAATGTCCCAGTGGGCGTAACGGTAGGTTGAATCACAGTTTCCTGAAGCGAGGTGAAGCCAACTGTTGAATGCAATGGATGTGACTTGTTCTACCAAACAAAAATATCAAAATCAAATGCATTACGTTCACATAAATTTAAATTACTTCGTCGCATTAGCATTAACCCGTCAAATTAAATCTAAATGAGCTCACAAAAAAAACTTACAACTCCGCTCATATCATCGTGGAAAGTTGACTGAATTGCATACAAAATGCGATATAAAACAAGCAATCGCTTTCGCAGCATCGAGAAAAATTGGGAATCCATACAAACAGCCGAAGCTAATTCCATCTGAGCTAATAACTGAGAAACCAGATGACATTTTTGCTCAGCCACTGTCGTTTTCTCGAATTCATAATCCGGTATGGATATTGAATGATTGAGCATCGGTTTTGATGTGTTGACTGTAACTTCCTGTAAATCATCAAGTTAAATCAGTTCTTTATTGCAAACTTTTGACCTAAAGAACTAAGAACTAATCAGAGTGAATATTAGAAGGCCGGTACCAGGTAACATTAATTTAGTAAATAAATAGCAAGGAGGGCTAAACGATTATTTTTACCTTTTGCGTAAGCAAATGCTCGAATAGCATTTGAGTTCCATCGCGAGTTGCGATTGCATCACACTCCTGCAGCAACCAGACTCCATTGCAAGATTTATTCCAAATGACTCGATACGAAGTACCTCCCAAATTACCGATCAAAGTACTTGAATTGTTTTTTTGTTCATTCCGCTCTCGAACTGAACGATTCTCGTTTGTCCCAGACATTACTTATAAATCCTACTCCTAACTTAATCCTTATGCGTAGTTGATAATAATTGCATTCATCTTCTATGTATATAAATAACCTGGAAAGAGTAAATATTCAGAAATTAGGACATTGGTACTTGAATGGGTAATCAGTGATGCATTGTCAGTCATCCTCGTGAAGCAATACTTTAATTTTACAGTCAACAGTGTAATAATTAATATTGTGCATTTCGATGGGCTGTTCTCGTTGATAACGCTATTGCTAATTTGTAATTACAATTACACGCGAAATCGGTTGCCGACAGTTTATACCTCTGATGCCTGATGTGTTACGTATTCGTCTGACGGGTGTAGTCTTTTTATGAAATGTAACATTATGGGAATGCTGCCGTGGCGGTGTGTTTATATTATACAAGGTTAGGTTAGTTTTCCGAAACGGCCGCAGAGAATTTGTCTAAATTGGAGTTAGGTTAGGTCAAGTTTATTCGGCGTGCCCTCCGGGCACTAGAATAAATTGGCCGAATAGAACTAGAACTAGAATAAGTGACCACTTGGCTACGACAGTATTTTCTTAATGTAACCTAATGCATTTTTATCGTAATGGGCCTAAGTCGTACGACGAATTACGAATTTCGTCATATGAACAATTTCAACATCCAACATCAGATATCAAATAAGTATACCAATTCACAATTTGCAATTACAATTACATGGCTTATATGGTATGAACAGGTTATTACTTTACTATCAACAATCAAATCAACGTCGATAGGTACCCTTGTTTGCTGTCAGCTGTCTGTCAATTTCTCAGGCACGGCCACTCGAATATTGAATGCCGGACTCGGGATGAATAACGTATGACGCGGGTATCTGGCTTCAGTAGTTGCCAGTTTAGTAGGTTCCCAGAGCGTCTTTTAAATTTACGAGGTGAACGTGAAGCAGTGGAAAAAGTTGTGTTTATGATGTTTATCAGCACTGTTAACTGTTTGTTTGTGGTCAAGGCAAGGTCAACGGTTCGTTGACCTGGGAGCTAGGTCATTTTGTAATTACCATTTATCTTCACCAGTTAAAGCTTATGATTAGTCCATTCAAAACTTCCTACAACTGGCGCATTGGCTCATCCTTTCAACCGGATTATGTCTCACACTGCTCCGCAGCAAATGTCGAAAACCCTTGTTTGTCTTGGCGCGGCGACTTTAAGAGAATTCAAACCTTACATTCAGCTCTAACTCCTCGTGCGCTGTTGCTGGCTCGTGCTTCCTGCTGCAATGCTGCCTGGCTTGTTTATATGGCTTGGCACTGACTTGTGACTTGGGTAAAAATTAAAGACAACTGACAACTGAAAATTGAAAATGACTTTAAAGTTTTCGAATAAATAATTAGTTGACTGACGGGACACAAGACACAACCAACAACGAAATACTGATTATCCGGACACCGGACACTCAAGACCCAGCGCACTAGTGTCGGTACTCGGTACGTAATAAATGGGGCATTTAGTAGTAATAAATACTATGTATCTACTTTATACTTACTATTTTGGCACTCATCACTCAGCAATTCATGGAATGATGTCAGTGTCAGATGTAGGTAGTTACATAGACGTATGTATATTTTGTGTTTTTTATGTGCCACAAACCTTGACACTGCTGACTGTCACAGGTTACAGGTTACATAATACAGCATTCAACTAGCATTACTGATTTAAGTCACAAGTAAGCAAGTGCTTGTTGGAGGTGGAGGTATGTCATTATGTGTGTATTATGTTGTGTGTCGATGACTATGCACGGTGCACATCCAACATCATAAGCAAAGCTCAATACCCAGCAGTAAAAAGATGCAGCATCTAATTTTTAATTCAAAATTCTGATTGCTCATAGAATGACTTTTGATTAATTACAGGGACTTGGAGGATATACCCAGGTGTTGGGAAAGCTGTTAACTCTTTTTTACGAAGTCGGTGATTCTAGTCCTGTTGTAATTAGCATAAGAAAATGGATGTCGGAGAATTACGAAACGTGAGAAGCATCTACTGATATTTTCCGTTGTGCGCCCCTTGACATTGTGCATGTGCATTGGATGGATAATTATGGAGCAGCTAAAAATACCTCTGCAAAATGCATAGTACATAATATCTAGCAAGTTGATATTACCAATAAATAACGTGAAGCTGAAAGATAACGTAAAGTTTCCTCTTTTCTTGGTTATTCTGCTCCGATTTTCTATTCGGACTAAGAATAGTCTCAGCTCTCAGAAATCAATAGGTTATAATATACAAGCTCATAGATTAAAGGCCGAATTTCAAATGCCTATCTGTAGGATAAGTCGTATTGGTCCTTCATGTCCTCCTTTTATTCTCAATTACAGTTGAAAGATTTTCTTCTATTATTCAACAAATTGAGCCAAAACTGCTTCAAACGATGTGTATATGATATGGGCCAGCTCGCACTACGGCAAGATGAAATAAACTGCGTCGACACCTGTGTGACGAAAAATGTTCATGCCAATCAGAGGTTGATGGCTATTTACGTTGAAGTAAACCCAGAGTTCCAGGAAAGAAAAATGAAAGAACAACAAGCCGAAATCGCGGCTGCAGAAGCTGCTGCTGCCGCTACAGCGAGCTCCCCGGCAGTGCCAGCGTCTGACACAAACACAAACATGCAGTGAAATAGCCTAAAATATGCAACTTAGGATTTAGTGTAATTTTGTGTTGGGCATACAATTCAAGATGGATGACGTAGATGATCCTGGGTTGGTGAACAAAGCCGTGAACATTACATTAGTGACTCTTATGGGGCTTCCAGGAAGTGGGAAGACCACATTGTGTGAAGAGATACTCTACAAATCTAATTTTAGTAGTGATACCAAGTTGCTGAAAATAACATTCGACGAATTCATTCCCTTGGATATTCAGTCTACCTTCACAATTCAAGAAAGCAATAGTGCAAGTACTATATCCATAGCAAAAATTCTACGTAAAAATTTCATCAAAACGATTGCCTATTTCATAGCAAAACTTAAGCAAAGTGATTCGTGGAATTTTACAGAATTGCTACAAGAATTAAGCTTAGATGCCGATAGTGTTTTGCCCGCGGCGAGTTTTCCGTCGAAACTAATGGCCTTAACTGAGAACGTGAATTTAGACTCGTACGACAACGTAATTCTTCTTATTGATGACAATAACTATTACAAAAGTATGAGGAATGAGTTCTACCAAATCGCCAAGTCTCATAAAGTAGGGTTCTGCGTGCTCTACCCGAATGCTTCTCTGTCCGTGTGTCAAGAGAGGAACCGTCTTCGAGCAGCTCCGGTCCCGGCATCCGTAATTGAAGAAATGAAGGAAAAACTAGAGGAACCAAATCCCATACAGAACTTATTTGATATGCTGTGCATCTGTATTGCGGATGTGCAGGACTCAAGTACACTGGCACTAATTCAAACTACGCTCGAGTACTCCTTGAAAAACCCTATTGATGTAGACCCTCCACCAGATCGATCATTAGAAATTGCCAATCAAAGGCGAATCTGTCAAGATAATGAAATCCATCAAGCAGACCTAGTTTTGAGGAAATGGATTCATACTGAACTGAATTTGGCGTCTTTCAGGATGAAGGGAGGCGAGAAGCGAAAATTCAGTGAAGAGCTGTTGTTGAAGAAGACGGTTGTCCTGTGCAAATTAAAATCTGGAGAACTCAAAATTAGTTCATCGGTAGAAGACGAGATCGGATTTAGAAAGGAAATTGTAGCACTAGCACGTAATATTCAATTACCATCAGTTAATCCATAAAGTCGGAACCGTAGTTTTTAAGTTTGGTTTAGTAGCCTTGCAAACACTAGCAATTTCACAAGCTCCTTCGATAACTAATCTTAAGTTTGATTTAGATGTGAACAATTACTAAGTAATTGAATTATCAAGTCTTGATAATTCAATCAAATAGATTAGTACATGATTTTGTCATGTCTCAAGTGTGTATGCCAGTTATTCATATAAATAAATGGTTCCTGAATTTATAGAAATACTTGGTTGTTGCCGATTTACAATGAATTAAATTTTGGTTGACTTAATGATGGATTATTATTTTCGTGTAATTATACATTATAATTATAGCCATGCGCATTTTACAATCATGAAACGTATAGGCATGTTTCTTCTTTTGACTATCAAAATAGTCGTGTATACCAAACTGCACAGAGCTATTAGATGAACAGACTGCATACGCAAATTCCAATCCAATTCCAATAATAAATGATTTAGTGAATTAAATCAATAATTAATTGAATCGATATTTTATAAATCATAATAAATCAGAAGTTCCATTTTCATCTTTTACCCGCGACCGCACGAACGGTCCAGTCAGTCCGGTAATTGGACCGTGACCTGGCCTGGCTTGAAACGGACTCGAACGGTCATCATGTGGAGAATAAGTTCAAGAGCTTGGCGCGAAACTGCGTTGTGATTTGTGGTGTGCTCGCCAAGCAAATACACAATTCGAAACTTGAATTTTATATCACACCGAAAGAAACCAAAGCCGATTGAGGTGGTTATATTTTATTCTTATTTATTACCAATTACTATCACGCACTATTATATATTAGACTACTAGCAGCGCACGAGGTCAGCGGAGCTTATAGGCAGCACATCGAGGGATTACAAGCAACAGTAAGAGGTCACCTACAACCGATTCTCTGTTTCGCAAGCGTAACGCGTAACGTCAACCGTAAGCGATTACCTAACTACAATTTCGCGGTCAGCGTAGGTTGTACGTTGTACAACGGTCGGTTGTAAATCATATCCTGCCATTTCTTGAATTCCAATCAAGCTGATTGTACTATTTCAGCTAAAATAGCAAATAGTATTAAGCAGTTACTAACATTTAAGTATATCTTATGCAGATAAAAGAGGAACTTAACTTAACCAGTGAAAGGGCAACTTGTAAATTATTTTCATTTTGAACAGGACGCAAGATGTTGCCTTTGTCAAGTCGGCTTGTGCTGTTGAAGCAGTTGGGATGGTCCAAGGTGTCACAGCCACTGAGGATGTTAGCTGCTAGCCAGTGTTCCAAAGCTCATCAAGAGTCAGTTCTATCTAGAGCATTTGGAACAGGATCGGAGCGGCTCAACAAAGGATTATGTCACCAGATTTCGTTTAGTCACACTGTTGGACTTTCCACCATGAGTCAGAACGTCAACTTATTACTCCCTGCTCAGCCAATTGTAAGGGCTGTATGTCTCTATCTTAGACTTCATACGCGATAAACAGAACGAGTAATCCGTAAAATGAATGCGACGATAAAACATATGACATAGAGCAGTAATTTTACAAAATGAACTGATTAGTCAGTCGCTGATAAACTATTTTCTAATTATTCTTATTCTGTATTGTATTTCTATTCCAGGGTTCGGTCGCTGTCCGTCACTACTCATCAGCGGAACCAATGACCCTTGACCTAATCCGTGAGAGGATTCTCTTAGTACTGAAGCTTTACGACAAGGTCGACCCTGCTAAGGTATTCATTTATACGCAGAAGTGCTTTTCAATTCAACACCAGTTTTGTATTCATGAACTTTGTTAGCACCTCACAGGACTTCTTGTATTTTGTTTACAGTTGACCCTCGACTCTCATTTTATGAAGGACTTGGGCCTGGACTCGCTTGATCACGTTGAAGTGATCATGGCCATTGAAGACGAATTTGGTTTCGAAATTCCTGATTCTGATGCTGAGCGACTTTTGAAACCGTCAGACATAGTTCAATACATTGCGGATAAAAATGATGTGTTTGCCTGAGTTTTTACGTAATGTCAATTTAGTCTTGATTAATATATTATACAGCATTCTTCTTCACATGTTAACTTAGAGAAGCATTTACCCGGCTATGTTGCAAATAAAAATTTTCGGTTAAGTATGTAAACCATGCTGATTGCTGCAAATTGCATGCCTGTTTTGGGTAACTTATTCTGTGGAAACAGGACGTGAAAAGGCGAGCTTCAGGTTCTTAAAATTATCTTATGTTTCACGAAGGTAGAGGATGACTTTCGAGTTAATATTTTGTAAATGAGATAAAGATGAAACTACGTTAATCCGTTAGTTGCCGTTCAGACCAGTTAAACTAAGGTGTTTCAAGCTAGTCTAGTTCGCCTCTTCCTTCCCTGCTTATGTAGATTTGATCACTACTACTTACACATCAGTATTTTCAATTTCATATTTTATTAGCTGACCTTCGAAAGAGAATTACTTAGATGTTGAAATAAATTCACTAACATATCATTTAGTGTTTTTCGTATTTCTTCTTCTTCTGTGCGCTGGTAATCTTTTGTGCAGTGAAAAGGAGAGTAATGATGATTGTTAACAAATAATATCACAAAATACAGAGGCAGTACGATAATAATACAGTATTAATTGCCATCCTATTTCTTATTTAAATTACCAAGCACCTGTGCCGCTGAATTGTCCACGAGTTCAACTTTTGGTGCCGAAGTCTTCAGCAAATTGTTGACAATTCCTCGAGCTAAAACTGGAACGTCAATGCTCAGAACTCTCCAGCGATCCAAGCAGTTGAGGAGTCCTTGAGCAACGGCTTCCATTGGTCTTGATTCATTTCTTTTGCATAAAAGAACCGAGGGACGATAAATTGATAATCGCTCGAATCCCATGTCCGTGATTTCTTCCTCGACTTGCCCTTTCACCTTTGGATACAGGAAGTATGCGTTCTTGTTTGCTCCAGCTGATGAAACTAGATTGAAGTGCTTGCAACCCCCAGCTTTTGCCAACTTTGCAGTGTTCACCACATAGTCGTGGTCCACCTTGTAGAAACCATCTGCACCTGACTTTCCCCTGGTAGTACCTAATGCACAAATCCCGGCGTCGAATCCTTGGAAAGTTTCTTCGAACTTGGCTAAGTCATCAAAGTCAATAATGGCTTGACTGAACTTTTTATAGTTCTCATCATTGGCTGGAAGGTCGACCTTGCGACGTCCAATCAGTGTCACCTTTTCAATTTGTGCGTGCTTGGCAAGCTCTTGTACAACTGCTTTGCCGACTTCTCCAGTGGCACCGAGGACAAAGACTGATGAAATTCGGGCCGACATTGAAATTTCAATTTCAGTGTTCTGCAGAGCAACAAACACCAAATAATAGTTAATTTCATGTTATTCCATGAGAAAGTTAATAATTTATTATACGAATATTTCAGATTCTATTATGCATTCGTGCTGAAGATGAGTTCTATACTGCATGACCGAATCGAGTTTTAGGCTGGTAAAGTCATAATACTCCTGACCCTGACTCCAGATCGTACCTGACACGTGATCGAGATCTAACCACCATTTAAAATAGATTACCTCTCCACTTGAGATGAATAATTCGGATCCTCCCCAAAGCAGTACTATCGAAATGCTCAATACAGGAACAACAACGGACAAACGCCAAAACTGAAACATGACTAAATATTGTAGCTAAAAGTTTACATACAATAAAAAACATGTAGAGTAACCCGGTCCAAAAGTCGCCACCCGGCCAAAAGTAGCCGCTTCGGGAATATAGGTGTAACTCTTGTACCAGTGATCGAAATGGCGATATAAATTTATATTCGAATAGCCTGATAAATTTT
>VNWX01000269.1:0-25522 GCA_009869905.1 Ceratophysella communis
CCGCAGATTCAATTCAATAATCCTGAAGTTCAAGTCATTACTATTCGTGATCTGACTCCAACGCCATTTATTCGAATTTGGTTGAACAGTGGACGAGAATTGTTGATGGACATTGATCGGCAGTCAAAGGACGAAATCTATCAGCGTGTTGTGAAGGGTCTTTGCAAAACTCAGGAAGGTAAGCGCTCGTTTTCCTCCGTTGAAGTTCGGCCAATTTGTTAGATTTTGCACTGTGATTTCGATTAAATAACGGGCAAAACTTCTAAAATATGTAATAGGCTAAATAAGAAAATATGAAATACTTACCAATCTACTAACATTTCTATTCCGTTGTCTTCATTTTCCAGAAGTACAAGAAGAAGCCCAAGCTTCCGGAGTTCAAGAAAATCCAGCTAATTTTGGGACCGGCTGTTCTCGTCACTGCATGTGTGAATTACCTGGTCAAATACCCTGTCCCAGTGTTGTCCCACTTCCGTTCACGTGGCGTGGAAAGTACAAGTACGGTTTCGCCGAATTGGATGAATCTAAAAAGTTGTAGACCACCAGCTAAACTTCCGAACTAAACAGTGAACTTATTAGTGAATTTAGAAATTTTTATACGTGTTAACAATGTGGTGTTGCTCGTGTTCAAGTTCATTGTTAAACTCAGTGTTGGGCTTTGCTGATAGTGACACTAATCTAAATCCTCGGAGCGGAGTTCTAAACAGTAGTTCTCGTAGTAAAAATGAGCAGGATATTTCCCTGGACTCGGCTTACCTCGGTCATGAAGTTGTGGTTGTGAAAAATGGGTTGCGGGTTTGTGGGACGGGTGGAGCACTTGGGTCAGCTCCCTTAGTTCAAACAAAGTCCTACTTTGAAGTGAAATATCAGCAAGATGGAATCTGGGGAATCGGCGTTGCGACCAGAAATACGAGCACTGGATATTGGACCACTTGGCGGTGATCCAGACTCGTGGATTTTGAGACATACTGGCGAGCTTTATCATAATGCCATGTGTATTGGGCGGCTTGAATTACAGTTGCAAGAGGGTGATGTTTTGGTAATTCAAACTCTCTATCTATAGGTTTTGACCTCAACTTCATATGATTTGAATCGTAAACTAATGTATCTTTAATTGGAATTTCAGGGTGTAAGCTATGACCATATAGAGCTTCAATTCTATGTCAACGGAATCAAAGGCAACTTGTCATTTTCTAACGTACGAGGAACTGTGTTTCCAGCTGTTTATGGTAAGTAAAATAGTTATTTCCGATTGCATTTCCAATGGCAAGATCAAGATTGACAAAAAAATAGTGTTAATTGTTTTGATTACTGTAGTAAATGAAGGTGCTGTACTGGACGTAATGTTCGATGGATTTTCCTTCCCTCCACCCAGCGGATTCGATCGGATTCTCAAAGAAAAATCAATTTTGTAATATTCGTGAACTTAAATTTCAATTGATTCACAAATTACAAAAAAGCCTTTCCTTTTAAATTCCATGAATTAGTCACAAACGTATTTCTATCAGAGAATGCCCCCTACTGTATCTATTTCTTCTAAAAAAAATTAAACTCTGTACAGTAAAGCCTTCTTTTGTTCTATTGTTTGAGAATCCTGTGGTTGGACTCAGTTTATACTTGTAATTTCTGGAGAATATAGACAAAACACCTATATTTAGATACCTAGTTCCTATTTATCAGGTAAATAAATAGTTTGCGTTTGGGAATAAATATTAACGATGTTTATTGTCTCCTTATGCTAATTTCAATCGCGATATTTGTATTCAGTACAATGCTTTGCTATTTAGTATCTGCAGTGTTATAAATTACCGATTTGATTTCTCAGTTTGTTAACAAAAAACAAGGTGTAGTGTAAGTATGTACAGAAATAATAACTGAAAGCGTGGATGTTTACTAAAAGATGTTGACAGAGTTTAAAAGATGAACAGAACACTGTGGTTTTAGATTACTTCATTCTACTTCGGTAATTGTGCCATTTTTCCAGCATTGAATTTCTCACGGGATCCAAGTGACTTTTCAATATAACTGAATGCTCTGCGAAGGGAATAGATTAGAGTGATTAGTATTATTGAAATATTGGACCCTTTTTTAATTGGCAAAACGTCTTGTTTACAACGGGAAGCGGTTCATTATTTTTAACTTACATTCCGAATAGACAACCAGAGAGATGAGCAGCGTGGTCCATGAATTTCCAACCAGCGAGCATACCAACGGCATCAACAGCTAGGATACATTTTAATGCCTGGAAATACATGTATGATTGAAATGAAAAATTCAATACAGCATACTAATGCTTCGATTTTTAACCTACCGTGTCAGCTGAAAAGGAAAATCCAGGAATGAAAATGATTCCTAATTGACTGTCAGGTATCCGCGTACAAATGTATCCAAGAATGCCCATAACAGCACCAGACTATTCTCAAACACGAAAAATTGATGTAATCAATATCAATGTATTTTATTCAATCTAGTTCTAACTCATTGCACAGCGGTAGTCTTACAGCTCCCAACGACGGTACATTAGTTCCGAGAAGGATTTTATAGATATGCGATCCCAAGGACGACACCACGCCAGCAGTCAAATAGAAGCCTACGAATTGTTCTCTTCCCATTAATTGGACGGTTGCTAGAATAAATTGAAGCATTAGGAACGTAAATTGTCATCAGAATGTTTTGGAAGACTTATATTTTTAGTTCAATTTTCGGTTTGCTTACATGGCATAAATGAGTGAAGCACAAACATGTTGGCTGCAAGATGCAGAAGCGAAAAGTGACTGAATACGGAGAGCACCATTGGTAGACATACGGCTTCTGTTAATTATAAATTACAATTTGGTATATTAGAATACAACTTATTCACTTGAATCTGTAAAACATTAAATAAGGCTCAACTTACTTGCGATCGGAGTTGCAGTAAAGTACGTGACCATGAATGGACTCAAGGCTGGTACTCTCCAAGCGAGCCATACTAATGTATTCACACCGCAAATACCCCAGAAAACATCACCTCCAGGAGGAAGCTGTGACCACCAATCATGCAATTTACGTCGAAGCTCACCCACCTTCTCTTTCTATCTCGATTTGATAAGTGTAGGGTTACAAAAAGTGACGGCCATTTCAAGGACCCCGTAAAGATGAGCATGGATGCATCGGTTTAAAAAAAGGTTACAAAAACAAGAAAAAAATTAGGCGTTTAATGTGTCAGTGCATAGGTTGCAAATTCAAATTAGTCTGCTTAGACTTATTCAATTTGGCCAACCTATGCTAAAATAATGTTGTCATACTAGTCCGTTATCTTGGTGTACAGGTGCATTTTCGATCCAGCCACTTAGAGAAAAGTTTCTTCCCACGCGAGCTCTATATATTTCATACTGCCAAATTGAGGTACCCACGAAACTCGCACCCGCGACCTGATCGAAAAGAAGAAGTCAAGGTTAAATATCGTGAACGTTTGCAACGGAAACTATTAGGCGTGATTGAACGTACAAAAACTGTGAAGGAAATTGGTTTCAGAAATAAACTTGATCTGTCCGCCATCCGATTTCCTGAGTCTTCAAGAGCAGTTAGTATGGTAGTCTTATTCTTTTTAGCCTTGTCTCCAGGAACTCCAGGAGGCGTTTTACCACTCCGAAATCCTCGTACGTTCTGATAATAGGTTGCGTACGAATTAAATGCTTTCTTGGAGGTCTGCTGCGATGCCACTAAGAATTGTCTGAAGGGGTTTCCTGTGACCCAGCCGGCGGATGAAAATCTGGGTACTTCTCCGCCTTTGACATCATACACAAATTTTGACAGAAATCTGTAAAATAATTTGGAATTTAGATTACACAGTGAATTTTGATTATCGGTTCATTTTAGTCAGATTTCAATACTAGTCTTAAATTAAAAATTAAATCAGGCTTTGTTAGCATTTTCTTTTCAAATTATGAAGTTACTGTTTGGTTTATTTATTATTATTATCTTCAGGTAAAATTACCATAGTATTTTTATACACATTGAGTTCATTCATACCGCTCCTGCATACGCGAAACGTTGATTGTGTAGTTTGTAAGGATAAAACAAAGCCATAACCTCAGATAATCTGAGGTCATAGGTCATCTATTACTTATGAATCCATGAATTATGACGTGTAATTATATTATTGATTAACGTCTCGTCCAATGTTATGATTATGAGCATGACCAATATATTATTTATGGTAATTGTAATTGGATGGTGGGGCTTGTGGTTTGTTGTTTGTATGTATTAAAAATGTGTACAATGACTCGAAGCGTGTACCTCTTAGTTGTTGCTTTCCGGACGAATAATGCAGCTTTCCTGTGACTCATGCTGGGCTGTCCAGACGGCCCTCACGAGGCCACTTCCTTTAATGACCTTATTTGACCTAACGTTGACAAAAAATCGGTCAAACAAATGGACGAAGGTGACAAGCAAATTCCCATTTATCTGAACTCTTGCTATACGACAATCTAATTCAAATTCAAATTCGAGTTTCGCGGGACACAGATTTTGCGGGACTAAAATACGAATCCTACTTACCACATTCTTCTTATTATACTTTACGCACTTTCTTAACATATAAAATATGGTATGATTTGTTTTCTATCCAGAGGCATTATTAAGGGTCTGGAACAGTTTTTGTGGGTTTTTGAATAACCTTTCGACATTCGGACATTCGGAATTTGATATTGGATTCCTGTTCCCGTGACCTTCGACTTACGAGTAAAATTATACTAAGAATTTGTGATTTGTCGCTGCTGCTGGTCACAGGTCAAATCAAACGTAGCGTCCACCCCTGAACGAAGTCATTTGTTACGGTATCGGGTCATCATGATTGGGGCGTAAGTCATTTATTTCCTATCTAATTTTTACTTACTAATTACATGTTACATATTCCATAAACTATTTATACATACACAATACACCATAACCATACCATTGACAAACAGCTGACAGCACACGCAACATAACAACGGTAGTGGGTAAAAGATAAAATTTCCTTGTTCTGATTTGGTCATTATTGGCGTGTGGCCAGTGGCCATTCATCGTAGCAGCAATTAGCAATAGCTAATAAATAGCTAATTGTATTAATTTATTTTTATTGCTGCTCCAGCAGAAGCGTAGGTAAAAGGTAAACTGTAAACCGATATCGGTGTCCCCGAGTTCAAGCACCGAGCCAATCAAGTTATAATATGTACTTAATGTGCACAGAGCTTATGTTGTAGGTTGTAGGTCATAGGTAGGCCGTACCTTGACCTTTGGCATATTAAAGTCAACAGTCAATGGAGAAGTTAAGGGAACCCTTAGAGACTACAGACTACTAGAGACGAAATACTCCGACAGCGTACTAAATATCTCACTTTATTACTGTAGAATGCTGATTGACTGTTCGCAGTCGGAACTTTCGTGTCTTGCTGCTAGAAAAGTAGAAGCCAGAAGGAGAGAAGCGAGATCTAGAACAATAATTTATGTATTTTAACCGAACTAAATTATTATTTTGGTCCTGTTGTACCTTGGCGTTAACCTTCCATTTCCATCATTCACTCGCGACTCCATCGATCAAAAAATCATAATATTTATACAATTCAGCTCTCACATTTCTTCTCCAGAATCTTATGTCGAAGAGGATTTCAATTGGGAGGTGCTCCAGGTTTTCGTATGACTCAAATTGGAGCCGCTAAATGGTATGTACTTTTGTGTTTTGTGGCAGCTTGCAGAAATTTTGACACATTTTTATTATAACTACTACTAGTAGTGCTACTTAATTGTATAATAATATGTTGTCCCAGTTTAACAACTTCGCCCACCTGGTCATCTGCATTGAAGGAGGAAGATTTCTTCGAGAAGAACAAGAGACTCAATCGACCTCTGTCCCCACATCTAACTATCTATCAGCCTCAAGTCACGTCCATGCTCTCAATCACGCACAGAGGAACTGGTTTAGCTCTTTCTGGACTAACTTCGATGTTTGCAATTGGTAATTTGTAACAGTTGATCAGGTGTCTTTCTTTCTGTACTTAAAACTTATAGGAAATGAAGCCTAACAAATAATTTATTGCAGGAATGCTGGCTGCACCAAGTCCGTTTCAAGCGTACCTAACCAGTCTTCAGTCTGCCCAATTTGGCTCTGCTTTAATTTTCGGAGCGAAGTTTATCCTAGCCTTCCCATTCTTCTTTCACTCTTTGAACGGAGTTCGACATTTGGCTTGGGATTTGGGAAAAGGATTTGAATTGAAAACGCTCTACCAGACTGGTTACGGAGTTCTTATTTCATCGATCATTGCTTCATTTGTTGCCGCTGCCTTGTAAAAGAACAGTAACAAGACACGAAACATAAGATAACCCCGCACAGTAGTTATCCTGTACATAATAGAGATACAAATTCATCCGTGACATGTATGATTAGTAATACTTCTCAACATTTGTTAAGACTCAATTAAAAATTCATACCATCATCGGCAGTCAGCAGGTAGAGAATATTTATTATGATTATGAATGAATTATGAATGTAAAAAAAAACGAATAATAAATTGGAACTTCGGAGATGACAACATTAACAAGGTATTATGGTTGTATGTTGTATTGTAATTATTTGTTTCAAATAGTCAAAAACGAAGATGCGAATTAATCATTTAATTTAGCAATCCGTCATTTGGAATCTCGACGCGTTTAGGCGTTTACATTCTCAGACCGCGACAAAAACAAACAGGTATTATTATTGTAAATTATTGTTATTTCAATCCATTTCAGAATCATATGCCGACCTGGGCTTCAAGCCGGGGCCACTGTCAATCCGTTTCTTCGAATGGGTCAAATTAGTGCTGCCAGATGGTAAGACCAAATATTTTTGAAACTCAAAAAAAAAATATCCGAAATCTCATCATCAACTTTGGTACATCACAGCTTGACAACTTCATCTGCCTGGTCATCAGCACCGAAAACTGAAAATTTTTTCGAGAGAAATCAACGGCTCAAACGACCTCTGTCACCTCATTTAACTATCTACCAGTGGCAGATTACCAATACTTTGTCAATCATGCACCGAGCAACTGGCGTGGGATTTTCTGGACTAACCTCCGCCTTTGCAATTGGTAAATTTCATATTAAATGGACTCCCTATCGCTCACAATAATTTCTAAAAGACAAATTAAAATGAACTTCTATTTCGACTCCCAGGAATGCTCATGTCGCCGAATCCATTTCCGGTATATTTGAGCTCTCTGCAGTCTTACCACTTTGGCTCTGGAATAATTTTTGGAGCCAAGTTCATTTTGGCCTTTCCGTTATTCTTCCACTCGTTCAACGGAGTTCGTCATTTGGCCTGGGATTTAGGAAAAGGATTTGAAATGAAGACGCTCTACCAAACGGGTTACGGGGTTGTTGTCGCAGCGTTTCTGGCCGCTCTTGGAGCAGCATCCTTGTAATTCGTTCGAAAAAGCCAAAAACTGTACTTACAAATTAGGGCACGTCTTGTCGTAGACTTTAAAAGTCTTAATAACTGTATTATTGCTGGAACAATTATACCATCGTTTTCTTTATAAATATAGTCATCACATCACATGTAAATAAAAATTATAGCAATTGTAGATCACCTTGTCCGTTGTAATTTTTTCAGAACTTGTTAAATTATAACGCGGCTGTCCAAGAGCATGCATTAAAAATTAAACTTAGTAAAATTTAAGCTACTTTTTCTCGCTGTTACGAATTTAACATAGTTTATTGAAGATAAACCGAAACCTGAAGTGAAAGTCAGCTTTCACTTGAAATCACGAGCACGCTTTCACATGAAAAACATCTGTGAAAGTGAAGTTTCTCTATTCGCTGGCTCACAGAATATGGAGCTACACGTTTCCGTTAAAAAATCCTATTCATGTTTGAATAAAATTTAAATGACAACCCATTTCGCCAAATTAGATTTTCTGAATTCCAAAGACGCGATGGACGTACGCTTGATTCAGCTACGAATATTTCAGCAAGTAAACAATATAGTGTTCTGAATTTCTATAGTTTATTAGGCGACGCCATAGCTATAGTTTTAATTGTTGTACAACAGTTATTGGTTTGAGCTTGAGCACACCTATTGTAAAATATCCCGAATTTAGACAACCCATGTTATCCGAAAATCCCGAGTTTCTACAATAGTATCAACTCTACCATGGGCATTCCGCACTACCCACGCCACGTGGCTTTCACCCGGAAAAGAAGAAAGTTATAAAACATGTTTTGAATTGAAGATTTTATATAAAGTTTTCAAGGCCCGGTTATATAATTTAACGGTATAATTTACGGCTTTTCACCGTCAATTTTTTGTATAACTATTCATGTACTAGTAGATATTAGGCGCTTCTCTCTGATCAAGTTAATAAACCACAGGAAAAGCCTTTATCTGGGAAGAAACTGACTGCACACAGCCTGTAAGACAATATATAAAGCTTATGGTTTGTATTTGCATTAAGAAGTCTCGTACCCCCTATTGAGATGACATCACGGCTGCTGCTGACAGATTCAGATTCAGATTAATCTGCTTACTTACAAGAGTTTAGACGAATGTCTGCAGCTTTGAGCTGAGAGATACAAAAGTCATTCAACACTGGATTTTTATTTCAGATGGATATAGACATTCACATTACACTTCCAAGTACTACACGTGGATGTCAGTATCAGTCTTCATTTTCATTCCGGCACGCCACGCCACGCCCGTGTATCTCTAATTCTAACTGAGTTTTAAATTAAATAATTTATTTAGCTCAGTCAGATCCAGTGCTTCGAATCTTTGAAACAATGGACTCTATGAAGCAAGGATGGTTCAGTGAATTCAGTGCCCTTTGGGCCGGTCAAACATTTTCACTTGAAGTTGAAAAAGTGCTTCATCAAGAGAAAACGAAATATCAGGATTTGATGGTTTTGCAAACGTAAGTTGGATTCAAAGTTTGAAAATTTCTGAAATGTATTTTTTATTTTTGACGAAATTGTAACAGGATTTTTAGAATTTCGGGAAAATTCAATGAATTATGCATGCCATCCATGTTGCAGATCTTAAATTTTAATTTATGGATTCAGAATTTATTAATAAATTACAGAAAAACCTACGGCCGCGTACTTATTCTGGACGGTGTGATTCAATGCACCGAACGAGATGAGTTTTCATACCAAGAAATGATTTCCTTCCTTCCGCTCGCGAGTCATCCCAATCCAAAGAACGTCCTTATTATTGGCGGCGGGGACGGTGGCGTGGCTCGAGAAGTGGTCAAATATCCGTCAGTCGAATCCGTCACTCAATGTGAAATTGATGATCGAGTCATTGCTCTGTCCAAAGAATATCTTCCATTTATGGCCTCTGGATTTGATAATCCCAAACTGAAGCTTCATGTTGGAGATGGATTTGAATTCATGGGCAATCATCAGAATGAATTTGATGTCATTATTACGGATTCATCGGATCCGATCGGTATGAAAAAAATATAAAAAGCAAAAGTTTAATTCGCGCCCAGAATAATGTTCATCGTAAACGCCTCAAAAATACATGATTATTCTATTATGTACATACTATCTTTTTAGACGCTTAAATTGCAACCAGATCAAAAATATTCTATAAATTTTAGGACCAGCGGAAAGCCTATTCCAAGAAGATTATTACCGATTAGCGGCAGCAGCCCTTAAGCCAGGCGGTATTTTATGCTCACAAGGCGAAAATATGTGGTATCATGGAAATTTGATCAAAGGCATGGTGGACTTTTGCAAGAATATTTTTCCTGCCGTGGGTTATGGTTATACGTGTATACCCACGTATCCTGGAGGTAAGTTCACAAAATTGGTCAAAATTATAAGAAGCCCTATAGTTAGTTTTTTTGTGAATTAGCATTAATCTCTAAAAAATATTTTTTTTGAATTAGGTCAAATTGGGTTTTTACTTTGTGGAAAAGACGCTGTGAGTATTTCTAAATAAGTTCCAAAATCATATTAACGGTTTTTAAATAAAACCGAAATTAAATTTTAATGTAAAAATATTTTAAATTCACAGAATACAAAATTTGAAGAACCTCAGAGAACTTTCACTGAAGCGGAGCTGGAGTCCATGAAACTGCGTTATTACAGTACTGAAATCCATCGAGCTTCCTTTGTTCTACCACGTTTTGCTAAGTTAGCAATCTATCCTACCTGTAACAAGGCCTAAACTGTGTGACAGATATAAAATGGAAAGCAGATATGCATAAATAAACATGCGCAGAGGTTTATTTTCATCACAATTTAATTCATGCTAACTGCAAAACATACTAAACCATAATTTGGAAATAAATAAAGAGTCTATTTCAATTATTCACAACTCACAGCAGATTACCGAGTTGTGAAAATTGCAGCAACAACATACCTGGAAATAAAAGTCTTATTTCTCCCGTATTAGTCAAAATAATAGCCCATGTTGAAATAGAAGCCCATGTCAGGGTTTTAACATTACGCGCTTATGGAAGAACAGGTAAAATTTTGGCTTTGAAAAATTAGAAGCCCAGGGTGTTTATTTTGATTAATACGGTACCTTAAAATTTTTGCGGATCGTCTATTAAGCCGATTTCTTGAAACTCCACTGATATTTTTATCCGATTAAATGGGGCTTTAAGTCTTAGGTCTATTAAAAAATGAAGATCAATCGATTCTGTGACTCGTATATTAATCCGCTCCCCGTCATCGAATTCCATGCTCTGACATTTGATTATTTTAAAGCCCATTCAAAGTAGTGTATTCCAGTAAATTATTAATAGCCTTCTAGGCGGCATCTACTCTACTTAAAGTAATTAATTGAATAAATATTTAACTGTAGCGTGTTCTTAGAAATCTGGGCTTTTCTGCAAGGAGTACTAGGACTGGACCTTTATTTTGAGTTGCAGAATTGTGTTGCTAGAAACGTCTACTTGACAGCATCTGGATACTCGAGAATTTTAAAACTACTAAGTCCACAAAATGGGACAAAATATATTACTCGAAATCAGCGTTGCACTATTACATCCTAATACCATTTTCAGCATTGACATCAATTTCTGAAGTCGAATTTCCGCTCAGCACTGAAAGCTATTCACATTGCGTTCATCGGGTGTTAGCCTGGTGGAGTGATTCATTTTCTGCTGACGTTATAGACAAATTCGTAGCTAAGAACCCTACAGCTATTCTCTGGCAAATTGGAGTACATTCACTGTCGGGTTTCGCAAAAACTGAATATTTGCCACCCATCTGTCGAGTCAATGTCGCCATTAAAGAAAATGGTTGCCCATGGTATCGAAACTGGAAAGATCCATTCGCATTAGAACTACACGAATATCGTGTACTGGATATTTACATAGTGATAAACCGGGAAAAATCTCCATGTAACTGGGATCGCATTAAAAGTTGGGTTGAATTTGATGCACTTAATATTTATTTTCTAAGTACTTCTCCAGAAACTGGTGGAATGGATCTTCTATGTTCCAGCTGTCCAAACAAGCTGACCGTAACTGAAATACCCTTGCCATATACCAAGACTCTACGCAGAATGAAAGATTACGGAGATTATATTCGAACGAAATCCTTGAAACCGGTTCTAAGCTCTTTCATTCTTCGATTTGTTTTTAAGTCTCGGCGATGCAAACTTTTTTATTCAAAGGTTCGAACCATGCCTGAAAGTGAATTTAATTGTTCGCCTTCGAGAATTTTTGCCCAAATAGCTGCTGCTTGGTTGAATTTGACTGTCAAATTTATCAAGAGAAGAAAAAAGGAAGATCTTACTTCAATTATTCCACGGGAATTACAAAAATCCATGGCTTTTTTAACATTCTCTTATATTCAATGGCATGAAAGTCATGCATCTGAGCAGAATGTGATTCAAATTCTAGAAGATTTTTTAGAGACCCGCTTCTTATTCTGTACGGAGTCAACTCAACGGAAATCCTTTAATTTCCTATTTTGGACATTACCATTTGAACTCGATTCCTGGCTTCTCATTGGAATATCCACCATTTGTTTAATTGTTTTCGTAAAAGGAAAGTGGTTGTTAGTTGTGGCGATTTCACTACGACAAGGTATTTCGAGCAAAAATATGAATATAGCTTTATTCACTTTCATTCTCACGTCCATTGTGATTACTTGCTGTTACGAGAGTATTATATCTAGCTATATAACTGTTCCACCTCCGGTAGTCACTTTCAGGACCCTCAAAGAATTAATTGATAATGGTTACAAGGTTTTAAATGCTGTCGAGAAGTTAAAGTACATATTTGAAAAGGAAAATATTACTTCGCATAATGTGAGCTCAGTTGTTATAGACCAAAGATCATTCTCTGGTTCTGGTCCAGGCCAGTACCTTTCGTACTGCAATAGTACGACACGAACTAATCCGACTATCCATCTCACAGTTATTGAAGCCAAAATAAATAAGAAATACAATGCAAGAGCCAGGTGTCATCTGACGAAAGATACTGTCATCTATCACCCTAGACTATTCAGCTCCTTTGGAAAATTGAATTATAAGTTGGCTAGGATCCAGAAATTAATTGTTGAGGCTGGAATACCTTACTTCTTAAAAATCGTTTCAAACACTATTCTTAACACATATAAAAATGATCATAAATTAGTAAACGATGACTTGGAGCCGGAGCCCTTCAAGGTCACAGATTGGAAAGTTATTTCTTGTTTTGTAATATGGATTATTTTGCTGGGTTTAGGGCTCTTGCTTTGTATCACTGAAACACTTTTGAGTCTGATCATTTCGAATCGGCACAGTAACGTACATTGTATCAAATCCAGAGCTGAATCATGTGGGAAAGCAGCGAGGCTAACTAAGGTAAAATTATAGTTAGAGCCTATCAAATAACGGGCAAAATATAAAATATCTGGAAGATAGTCCGTCCAGAGAAGTCATGTACATTTTTAGACGGTCGTACATTTCTTGACGATTTTATCACGCTTATTTTTCTTGCAGCAACAGCATCCCTGAAAAGAAAAACTTATTTTTGCATGATTATAATTTATGAGCATTACTATGTATAATAAAGCTTTATTTATTTTTGTAGCTCCGTGAAGTATCGTAAATGTATATTTCATTTATAAGAATTAAAATCCAAATTCCGGACAAAAGAGACTCACATTAGTAGAAAACTTGCAATTGAAATTCAGGCCGCAATTACATCTTCTCATCAATTTTACTATCCATATAATTACAGCGATGAGAATAATCAAGCCCAGAACAATTATAAATAAGCCAAGCAGTGCCAAGTAATGATTGTGACTGTGACTGAAGGAAGGGCTGATCCAAGATTCGTGAAACAAGATTTTAAATAAACGGATATCAATTATATATCTGTAACGGATTTCTGGGCTTAGAAGTAAAATAAAATAAATACTATATGTACTTACCTACTCCAATTTATATTTGGGTCATTTATACGATAATTGACCATGTCCATATTTTGAGTTGAATCGATAAACTTGTGACACTAAGCAATTAACGATCAGCAGAATAATTAGCAGGGGTATAGAACTACAAAGCAGTAATCAAACACTAGTTTTGCCATTAGAAAACTTATTTACAGCGTTAAAAATATATGAATACAATTAAGTATAGCTTACCAAATCAAGCAGCTCCTCTTCAAGCTTGAATTTGACTAGGTAATTTCTGTTTACGACTAGGTACACGCACCTGTGAAAGCAAATTGTTATCAGCCATTGTTGTCACCGAAAATTAAACTGATTTTAACGGCGATTTTTTAAAGAATTTTTTCGACTCGATCTTCGACCTTAGAAGAAGCTTTATTCTATTTTAAAGCAGTGCCCCGATTTTGCTTTCACCAATCGCGTACTTTCACTCACTTTCACCTTACGAGAAAGACTGTAACTCTACTCTACTCAACCTACTAAAATTACCACGGATCTTAATTAAACGGAAAAGCGCTTACAACTCGACGAGCCAACTATGTGAGATACTTTAGCCTAAAATTTCACTAATTGCGATCGCGATTATACAGGTATTTAAATTAAATGAAGGGAGAATTAAAAACAATTAGCGTGCTGTGGTCATCCCGTTAAATTACGAGATGAATCCAACTATTTTATGTGCACAAGGGGAAAATATGGGGTATCACTGGAAGGGGAATCTGATCAAGGGTATGGTGGACTTTTGTAAGAATATTTTCCCAGCCGTGGGTTATGGTTATACGTGTATACCCACGTATCCTAGAGGTAAGGTCACGAAATTGGTCAAAATTATATAGAAGCCCTATATAGTCGTTTTACTTTGGAATTCGCATTAAATTCTAAATATATTTTCTTTGAATTACCTAGGTCAAATTGGGTTTTTACTTTGTGGAAAAGATGCTGTGAGTATTTCCCCAAGTTCCAAGATCATATTAACAGTTTTTAAATAAAACCGAAATCAAATTTTAATGTAAAAACATTTTAAATTCACAGAATACAAAATTTGAAGAATCAACATCAGAGAACTTTTACTGAAGCGGAGCTGGAGTCCATGAAACTGCGTTATTACAGTTCTGAAATCCATCGAGCTTCCTTCGTTCTACCACGTTTTGCTAAAGATAAGTTAGCAATCTCTATCCTACCTGTAGCAAGGCCTAAACTGTGTAACTGATATAAAATGGAAAGCAGATATACATATGCGCTGAGCTTTATTTTCATCACAATAATTTAATTCGTGAAAACTGCAAAACATATCTCGATTTCCAAATCAGCTACTGCATCTGCATATAAATGACCATATACGTTAAAGTTCCCATCCTTCCCAAATCGATTGAGCTCCTGCTATGTCAAAGAAACCCACCCATTTTTCAAAGGTCAATCGATTCTGTGACTCGTATATAATTCCACTCTCTATGTCATCGAATTCCATGGTCTGACATTTGATTATTTTAAAGCCCATGCCAACTAAGGTATTGCAGTAAATTATTAATAGCGTTCTGGGTGGCATCTACTGTACTTCTTAAGTAATTAATTGAATAAATATTTAACTGTAGCGTGTTCTTAAAATTCTGGACTTTTCTGTTAGGAATACTAGGACTGACTGGACCTTTATTTTGAGTATCAGAATTGTTTTGCTAGAAACGTCTACTTAGCAGCAGGTAAGCTGGATACTCGAGAATTTTAAAACTACTATTTAAATTCACAAAATGGGACAAAATATATTACTCGAAATCAGCGTTGCAATAATATTTCTAATGCCATTTTCAACATTGGCATCAATTTCTGAAGTCGAATTTCCGCTCATCACTGAAGGCTATTCACATTGCGTTCATCGGGTGTTAGCCTGGTGGAGTGATTCATTTTCTGCTAACATTATAGAGAAATTCGTAGCTAACAATCCTACAGTGATGCTTTGGCACATTGGAGTACAGTCACTATCGGGTTTCACAAAAAAGGAATATTTGCCACCCATTTGCCGAGTTAATGTCGTAATTAAAGACAATGGTTGCCCATGGTATCGAAACTGGAAGGATCCATTCGCATTAGAACTACACGAATATCGTGTACTGGATATTTACATTGTGATAAACCGGGAAAAATATCCTTGTAACTGGGATCGCATTAAAAGTTGGGCTGCATTTGATGCACTTAATATTTATTTTTTAAGTATTTCTCCAGAAACTGGTGGAATGGATCTTCTATGTTCCAGCTGTCCAAACAAGCTGACCGTAACTGAAATACCCTTGCCATATACCAAGAACTCTACGCAGAATGAAAGATTACGGAGATTATATTCGAACGAAATCCTTGAAACCAGTTTTAAGTGCTTTCATTCTTCCATTTGGTATTGAGTCTCGGCGATGCAAAATTTTCTATTCAAAAGTACGAACCATGCCTGAACGTGAATTTGATTGTTTTCCTTCGAGAATTTTTGCTCAAGTAGCTGCTGCTTGGTTAAATTTGACTGTCAAATTTATCGAGAGAAGAAAAAATGAAGATCTTACTACAATTATTCCACGGGAATTACAGAGATCCATAGCATTTTTAACATTCTCTTATATTCAATATTATGAAAGTCATGCACCTGAGCAGAATGTGATTCAAATTCTAGAAGATTTTTTAGAGGCCCGCTTCTTATTCTGTACAGAGTCAACTCAACGGAAATCCTTTAATTTCCTATTTTGGACATTACCATTTGAACTCGATTCCTGGCTTCTCATTGGAATCTCCACTATTTGTTTAATTGTTTTCGTAAAAGGAAAGTGGTTGTTAGTTGTGGCGATTTCACTGCGACAAGGAATTTTGAACAAAAATATGAATATAGCTTTATTCAGTTTCATTCTCACGTCCATTGTGATTACTTGCTGTTACGAGAGTATTATATCTAGCTATATAACTGTTCCACCTCCGGTAGTCACTTTCAGGACCCTCAAAGAATTAATTGACAGTGGGTATAAGGTTTTAAATACTATCGAGAAGCTTGAGTACATATTTGAAAAGGAAAATATTACTTCGCATAATGTGAGCTCAGTTGTTATTGACCCACAGACCTATTCTGGTTCTGGTAGTGATGGTACAGCAGGCTACAGATACCTTTCGTACTGCAATAGTACGATCCGGACTCATCCGGGTATCCATCTCACAGTTATTGAAGCCCAAATAAATTATAAATACAATGCAAAAGCCAAGTGTCATCTGACGAAAGATACTGTTATAAATAAACCTAGACTATTCAGCTCGTTTGGAAAATTGAATTATAAGTTGGCTAGGATCCAGAAATTAATCTTCGAGGCTGGAATACCTTACTTCTTCAAAATCGTTTCAAACACTATTCTTAACACATATAAGAATGATCATAAATTAATGAACGATGACTTGGAGCCGGAGCCCTTCAAGGTCACAGATTGGAAAGTTATTTCCTGTTTTGTAATATGGATTGTTTTGCTGGGCGTAGGACTCGTTCTTTGTATAACTGAAAAACTTTTGAGTGTGATCATTTCGAATTGGCACCGTAGTAAAGTACATTGTATCAAATCCAAAGCTGAATCATGTGGGAAAGCAACGAGGTTAACTAAGGTAAAATTATAGTTGGAGCCAAAGAAATAACAAAACAAATAATTATTTTCTAATCAAATGAACCGTTTTGCTTGACCAGATAAGGTGTAGTCAGTTCGTATCTAATTCTAATTCGTAAGCAGTCATAAGTATAGCCTTATGGTATTGTAGATCGGAGAAGGTAAAAGTTAGATTTATTAAATCATAATAAACGAGGTCTGAGAGACTCGAGCCATAAATCAAATTTTTCGTTAGCATAAGATAACGGGTAAAATATAAAATATCTGGGAGGTCCAGAGAAGCCATGTACATTTTTAGACGGTCGTACATTTCTTGACGATTTGATCACGCTTATTCTTCTTGCAGCAACAGCATCCCTGAAAAGAAAAACTTATTTTTGCATAATTATAACTTATGAGCATGAGCATTAGTATGTATTATAAAGCTTTTATTATTTTTATAGCTCCGTGAAGTATCGAAAATGTGTATTTCATTTATGTATAAGAATTAAATCTGAATTCCAGATTCCAGACAAAAGGGACTCACATTAGTAGAAAACTTGCAATGGAAATTCCGGCCGCAATTACATCTTCTCAACAATTTTACTATCCATATAAATACAGCGATGAGAATAATCAAGCCCAGAACAATAATGAATAAGCCAAGCAGTGTCAAGTAATAATTGTGACTGTGACTGAAGGAAGTACTAATCCTTTAATGAAACAAGATTTTAAATAATCGGATATGAATTAAATAAGCCTATGTAAAGGATTTCCGCGTTTAGATTTAAAATAAAATAAATACTATATATGTACGAGTACTTACTTATTCCAATTTATATTTGGGTCATTGATACGATAGTTGACCATGTCCATATTTTGGGTTGAATCGATAAACCTGTGACACTATGCAAGATGCAAGTAAGCATCAGCACAATAATTAGCAGGGTAGAACTACAAGCAGTAAACACTAGTTTTGCCATTAGAAAACTTATTTACAGCGGTAAAAATATTATGTGAATATATAATGTGTATAGCTTACCAAATCAAGCAGCTCCTCTTCAAGCTTCAATTTGGCTAATTTCTTTTTACGACTAGGTACATGTACCAGTGAAAGCAAATTGTTATCAGCCATTATTGTCACCGAAACTTAAACTGGACTTAACGGAATTTTTTAAGAATTTTTTTAAAAGGTTCTCTGACTCGAAACTCGACCTTGGAAGAAGCTTTATTCTACATATTTTAAAGCGGTGCTGCCCTGATTTTGCTTTCACCAATCGCGTACTTTCACTCACTTTCGCCGTAAGAGCAAAAGAGTGGAACTCTACTCAACGTACTAAAACTACCACGGACGTTAATTAAACGGAAAAGCGCTTACGATTACTCGACGCGTCAACTATGCGAGATACTTTAGCCTAAAATTTCACTAACTGCGATCGCATCGCGATCGCGAGTAGAGGTATTTAAATTAAATGGGTGGGAATTAAAACACATTAGAGTGCCGTGGTCCGTGGTCATCACGTTAAAATACGAGATGAATCCAGCTATTTTATGTGCATGATGCCGGTTTAGCTTAAATGATGAATTCTGCAAATTTTGAGCTAAATTTAATGCGGAAAATATCCATAATTAATGGTACAATTTAATTGCATAATTATTTAGAATTGGCATTTTTCAGAAAACCGATGCCCATTGAGCAGAGTGTCGGATATTTGAGTATTCTACGCGGGAACCGTGTGAAATTCAATATTTTGTTCAGTCCCGTTTGTGTTTTTCTCTCGGTCATCGGTCGCATTTGGTTTGGATTGGTGTCAGCTGTCCTGTCAGTGTCAGTGGTCAGTCAGTGTCAGTCAGGTGTCGGTGTCCGGCATTGTCATTGTCAGTTGTATTTCTTTTCTGTCAGTTCATCGGTGTGCTAGTGCTAGTAGTAGTGGTCGGTCATAGGTCAGAATGAGTGACATTGAAGATAGTGGCTTGGCGGACTGCGAGCAGGTCATAACGACCAGCGAGGACGAGAGCCATGACCCCGATCGAAAACCTTCAAGCAAGAGAAAAATGGGAACAGGTCATAAAAAGGAAAAGGTCAAGCAAGTCGGTGGTGATGAGAATGGCGAGTCTCCAGAAGGGGAATCCAATCAAGGAAGGGTCAAAGGTGATACCAATACAGCCAAAAAAGCAACAGTAAATGATGGATTGAAGGTAAGCTATAAAGAAGTCGTTAAGTACGTCTTACGTTACGTTAGTTATGTATTTCAACAGATTACGTCAATGATTTTTTGCTTCTGCATTTTATACAGCTAGTCTTTCGTCAACTCCCACCAACACTCAAGTCAGAGGAATTTCTAGAAGTTCTTGGTCAAATCCCAGAGTACAATTACTACTATTATAAACCGGCTGAGAAATTTCGAGGTCAACCGGGGCACGCTACTGGTTTCATAAACTTCGTCGACAAAGAAGACGGACTAATTATGCAGGAAAAATTCCATAATTACATGGTCCTTGATCTAAAAGGAATGTAAGTCCTAAGTCGAATTTTGCAATTCATTGCACAGTTCCTGAAACCCTGAATTTGGAATCGGTAGTACAATCAGTTTTTGTTTATCTCGTCCAGGGAATTTTACATGTCCGTCGTTCCTGCCTTGAACCAAGCTATTCCCAAGCCGTCTAAAGAGGACCCTTTGATTGGAACTTATAAAGAATCGGAAAGATTCAAGGCTTTCCTGGAACGCTACAATCAAGTGGACGTGGGTGTGCTGGGAGTCATTTTGAATGAAGACGGTGCAATCACTACTGATCTAATGCTTCGTGAAATCGAAGAGAAAAAGGAGCGTCAGAAAAGTGAGTTCAGATTTCTTGTCTTTGAAGATGTGGAAGAAAACAGTTGTCTGTCATAGGACTGTCATTGTGGTCCAAGTTTATTTCGATACCTTATACCTTATCTTCGATTTGCGTTTCTAGATGACCTGGAAAGTACGCCATTATTGGAATTCATTCGGGATAAGACGATTGAGGATAAAAAGCGACGCCTGCAAATTCGAGAAGAAGAAGTTACAAGAGCACGAGAAAAATTGAAAATTAACAAACAGGTAAAGTTCAAATCCTTAATCCTATATCGTATTCTGTTCTGTAACGCAGTGAAATTCCTAGTAGTGTGGCGTGTGTCTCGTGAAAAATTGTTGTATACTTATGATTCAAAGAGTACCGAAGCCTAAATTATCATTATAAAACTGATGTATTTGTTCATAGAAATAGTTTATAATATTAGTTTGTTCTGTTTTTATGATTTGAATCCGTTTGTCTATTTGAGATGCTTGGATATGAATGTTAATGTTCTCAAACAATGTTATATGCTTTCAATATTTTCCTGTCATCCAGAATGCCCCAGGTGCTGTCAGCAAGATTATTTCCAAGTATTTTGATCGTGACCGTGATCATGATCAATTTAAATTCAAATAATAAGCCTGGACCAGATTATGCTTTTGCCAATGCTTTCAGTAATTCTAATAATGCTCCTGCTCACAATACCAACCACCGACAAAATCAGAATCAACTGCCTAATATCGGAAACTCGAGTGCCAGCGGAGTCCAGGTTTACTCAACTCTACAATCCAGAACTACCACTTCTTATTCTTTCCTATTTTGAACTGCATGCTGTCTCTTTCTGAACTTGGTATTTTTATGAGGATTAATTAATGAATCTATGGTTCTACAATTAGGAACGAAGAAACAAGGAACGAGAGCGGAAGGAGAAACGGGAAAAAGAACGAAGAGAACGGCGAGCAAAAGAAAGGGAACAACGCCTTGCTGCACGTGGTGAGAATAGATCAAAGGAATCAGTTGATAAAAAATTCGAAAAGAAACAGAATGGTGATTCTAAATCCAAAGCTGAAAAGGTAGTTAAAAATTTTCCAAGCCATACAAGATCGTTATTTCAAAAGTTCGTTTGTACTTTATAATAACTTGTGATTTTATTTCAGGAGGACATTGAGAGCTCGACTGAAAAGCCTGAAAATGATTCAAAGCCGCCTGTATTAGCATACAGAGAAAACTGACCGCTCGAAGCAGTATCCTGATCCCAAGGATAAATACCTTGACAAACCTAAGACTGATACACACCGGGCAGGTCGGCGCGATCGTGGACGAGACCATCCCAAAGAATTTGATTCTTATAAGCAACAGAACCGCGGTGGCAAAGACTATGAGTCAGGAAATTCTCGCCGCAAGCCTGAAGAAGATACAGGATCAGGACGCCGCAATTATCGCGATCGTGGCAATCGATACGAAAGAGACACTGCTTCCAACAAGAAATCCTCCGATCCTGGTACTGGAGAAAGTGCATCTTCAAAGAAACCAGAAGGGGAATCAAAACTGGATGTTGGTGCATCCACAGAGAAAGCATCAGCGGCTCCTGGACCTTCCAAACCAAGTTCTTCTGAAGCTGGTCTCGATTCAAAGACTAAGGATAAAGATTCAGCTGGTGGTCGTGATCCTGAGAAGCCGGAACCCAAGAAGAAAATTGTTAAGAAAATCATTCGTGTAGTCAAGAAAGTCAAGGGCTCTGAATCTGAAGAGGGCAAAGGCGTTCATCCAGTTGGCGAATCGTCATCGTCAAGACCAGTAACAGTCAAGAAAGTAATTAAAAAGTCTGTATCATCTTCTGACGTTAAGGGTGAAGCCAAGAAGGCCGCCACAGCTACCACTGAGAAGGATGCTGCGAAGCCATCAGCTTCTGAAAAGCCCAGCGGTAGTGACGAAACTGGTAGCGATACGAAGAACAAGGAGAAGAAGACACGCGGACGTCCAGATCTTCAAATCTACAAGCCTGGTGGATTACGACGCGGTGAAACCGCAGGCGGTGCTGGACCAAGCTCTGCGTCAAATTCACGACCCAAAACTGAACGAGATCGTGAGCGGGATAATCAACGTGCAAATAACAAAAATCGGGGACAGGGCTACGGTGGAAATGTATCGGCCAAAACTAGTACTACTTCCGCTTCTGCACGGCCAGCCGAATCCACATCGTCGGATAAACCTAGTAATAATTCTGAGAAGCCTGCAGAGTAAAATAGCATATAACCCGTGTGATATTATTGCAAAAACGGAACCCTATACATGTAAAATGCAGGTACAAGTATCATCAATTAATTATCGAAATTAAAAATCCTCGTTATCTTTGTATGTTCTCTGATCTTGTTAAAGCTTCTTAGGGTTCTGGCTCATCTTCGTAGACACCGGGTGCTAGATCAGATGGTGGAAATCCAAAACAATTAGTTTGATTCACCGGAAATAGATATTCCAAATCAACATCATAGAATCCAACTTTCTCCTTCAGGTAGGCTATTGTCATTCGATCCAAATTCGGAGTCCGGCTCAGCACGAATGAAGACAAGAATTTCTTATTCGGTTCAGGGTCTGAGCAGTGAAGCAATAGAAGCCAAGTTGTGTAATCCGTGTCGATAACATCCGTGTTGTAAATACCTTCATCTAGAAATGGGTCAGAGGTCAGAATTAGATTATTTCGCAATGATTTTCATAGTTTCAGAATCTTACAATGATCTTCCGTATGCCTCCAATGTTCAGGGCGTCGAGGATCCGGAATTTGCCATGTCATGTTGCCAGTTTGTACCTCACTCTCTGGATCGTTTGCATATCTGGTTCGAAAAGAATATAGGGCTATCTCTGCTACGAATCTAGGACGCTATTTCTAAAATACCTGTAAGAAAGCTTCATTCTCATATCCATATTTCCACTGGACAATCCAAATTCAGCTCTCATGCAATTGTAGGTCAGAGCTTCTTCCGAGCTGGAATAGTATAATGCAACGAACCATTCTCCAAGCATCTGCGGATTCATTAATTGCATTCAATTTTCGTATAGAATTTAATGATTTATTCGTAAACATACCGCAAAAATATTGAAGTCGTTCATCGGCTTCACTTCGGGGCATGTTCCAGGCTTATGGATTCCATTTCCATTTGAAAAAAATGAATGAGTGTGGACAGCGAGTCCCGCCAGTAAGAAAATTGTGGAAAGAACTGAATAAATTAATGCCATTTTAATTGTATTTAGGTTAGGTTCAGTTTATATTTGCGTTTTTAAACCATAATAGTTTTAAACCTTGGTTAAAATTAAAAGTGGATGGATATGCCAAAAATTTGTGACAGACTGATGTGTTTAATAGTCAGAATCTAATTTCTGCAAGGCAAGACGCTACACCTACACACGACCTTCCCCGCATCTATTTTATTGGTTGAGCTGGAGACAAAGAGCTTTCTTATCGAAAGATGCATCCGGTTTCCGTTTCCTACCAATTCCAGTGCAAAGGCAGTACAAGACGCATATTTTACGTCTTCTTGGTCTTCTTGGGTATCTACATTCAGTTAACCACATCATAAGATAACGAGACACTCAGAATAAAATTTTTACACTCGATGAGCGGGAGGGACTAAAACGATAAATAAAACATGTGTATTGAATAATCGGTCGATCAATACTGCTTTATTCATCAATTCCAAATTCCACGGTAGGCGAATATCATCAGAACATGACTCCAAAAGTTAGCAATAAAACACGCCAGATACAAAGTGCCTACTGTATAGTATTCACGGGTTACATGCTTGGTTAGTTTTCTCGAGTCTGCTAAGAACTCACTGGAAGCACAAAATCTTTGGTCGCAGAAGCGAATGAAAGTAGTCATAACTAGGGTATAAATATTGATAATACGTCACACAAAATTAAGTCACTCATTGGCTCATTCAGTAATACAGGAACAGAATCCCTTAAAAGTCCAGTGAAGGGTCCGTTAATCGGAGTCGGAGTCATCCTGACCTCGCCCTAAGCTGGACATCATTGCATCTCGGACTTTCGGTCGAGGATCTTTCTTGATGGTCGTCTCGACTGCTCCGATTGTTCCCAGGACGTATTCGAACTCTGTCAAAGCATAATATTTGTCAAATTTAAAATTTGGACAGGACTGCACTGAAAATAATTACGTAATTTTATAAGCGTTTCCAATTACCGTCGATAGTTAGCTTCATGCCGCGAAGAGCAGTGGGTCCAATGAACTGTTTCTTCATTTCCCCTTCGTAGTAAACAAATATCGTGGGCACATTTTTGTCCGGGTAGTTTGGGATACAAACAGTAGAAATACTTTTGATGAATTTCGTGGTTGGGAACTTCCTGGCCAGCTGGGTAATGAATTGATTTAGTAGGCTGCATTCGGGAACACTGTGACGGACAAGTTAGATTTATAAATATCGATGAATTAATTGGTCAAAATCTAAGCCAAAGCCAGATCAACTTACGCTTGTTTGTAAAGATGTAGCACAACCCAAACACCCGGTCCAGCCTTGTTAACTTCTTGGACATAATCCTGGGCGGATATTTCGAGAACTTCCCCAAATCGAGCTCTAGCAAAGTGATCTTTGACCTCTTGCATTCTCTTCTGCTTCAGCTGAAGCAAAATGGCTTCCTCTTCTTCATCTTCTAGTTCATCCAATTCATCTAGCGACAGATTCTCAAGAGCCTTGCCTGTTTACAGATAAATTATCAGTTAAATTTTCTATTATGGCGACTTCTACAAGACTGTGGCAGATATCAAATCGTCGCAGTATTCGTCAATATTCTGATAGACCATTTGTCGTTGTTTAGTTTTCTGATTATATGTCAAACGCCAACTCACCACCAGTTCTTTCTTGGACGGTTTGATCCAACATTTTCACAATATTGTCTTCAGTAATTTCCACTTCCGCCTTCGGTTTGGCCGGAATAATTCCATGATGGCGGAGAGCGTCGTTCCACTCTGTATCTTCGTTGGGGTTTTGCTAAAAGGCCGAAGAGAATATTCGATCGATTAATAAATCATCCAAAAGAAGATAGATGGAAATAACCGTACCAAATGATCTGCGCCCACAACCGAAATACATAATTATGCTTTATGTTTTACCGAAAACCAAAATTATAATGAAATAGGAAGACAAATAATCTAAACAGACATGTACAAACTTGTTGTAAACTTACCATTTTTGATTTTGAGATTTGTCGTCAGGAAGCTTAGTTTTAAAGATGATTTGACTCTTGAACCAGTTCTGGTGGTCTAAATTTGTCACAGTTATGAATGACTGAAGTAGACAGTAACAAAATTAGTTTAGCTTGACTGAGGACTGAGTAAGCCGAAATTCCAGTTAGTTTTTGTGAGTCACCCGAACCCAGACAAGCGTCCCGTGCCCGTGAAATAACCAGATTAGAAAAGAACTCGCTTTAAATCTGCTGCAAAACTCGGGCTCCTCGTGCTCAATGCTCAATTTTATTAGAGATCGCTGATTCACTTTGACGCCGGGCAGTGAATAGTTCCTGAGCGAGTATCACTAGTGGACATTTAAAAAATTCAGGTGCCAATACGAGATGAATTTTGCAATCAGAAAGCTGTGGTCTGGGAACACGGTAAATGCTTAGATTTTGGCTGATCTTGAGTGAATTTAGTTGGAAAATTTAGCCGCGGAATTTTCATTTCCTTTTTCTTCTGGAAAGTT
>VNWX01000270.1:0-25497 GCA_009869905.1 Ceratophysella communis
CAATACGCTAGTAAATGCAATGCGCTTGTACTTTGCAATGCTCTAGTAAATGCTAACAACCTTCTGGTCCCAAGCTGCTGTCAGGCAGGTTTTTTTCTCGTAATGTCGACGCTTAGGGCTTTCTAACGACGTATCACTCATTAAAATCGTTGAGGGGCCCCTATACTAGGATTGTTCCTTTACTTTAACCCACTTTACCATTATCTGGGTGTAATTTGGCATTCCGTCGCTATCGTCATTCATTTCTAATCGACATTCACACAGTAGTGCCGCCAGGAAGGAGCGAACGGATCAGTTGCTCCTATCAGATTTTGCAAGTTTAACACCAGAGATAATTTACCTTCATAAATAGCTAGTTTAGAGCTAAAAAATATCGAAAACCAAAAATTTCTTGCGCCTTCGGCGCGAATTTATTCTAGCTTGTAGCATGTTGAGGCTTTTTCTTCTCAACAAACCATGTATTATTTGTGCATTCATGAATGTAGATGCACGGCTCCCTTATACGTGTAGCTCTTGAACTGGAAGGATTCCGCCGCTGCCAAGAATTTAGTATTTGGTCAAATAAGAAAAACCAGTCCTTCACAGAGGCGTGATCAATGTAAAGCCAATCTCTCATAAACATCTCAATTTTTTTCCACGGAGTAGCAAAAAGTTAATAGACTTGTTTTGTTGGTCTTGATTCAAAAGCTGAATCCGGTTTCTGGCCTTGCACAGAGTCCGTTGTCCGTCTGCCCCTCAATTAGAAATTAGAACAAGTGAAACCAGGTATACTAAGCTAGCATTTAACCCGATCTACGCTCGGGAGACGGAAAATATCCGTACCTTGAACTCACCCGGGTAGTTAGTAAACGAACTTTCGTTCAACTGTTTCGCTTCCGGCAAATATTTAAAAAATTTTAGCCCAGTTTAGTATGAATTGCAGAAATTCCCAATAAGTATTCCATTATCAAGAAAGAACACGGAGTCAAATTTTGACCGTGTGACCCCAATTTGAGGTCAAATGGAGGGACAAAAGTAAAGAAAAGACCAATTGAGCCTAACTCCCTATACTAATAGGTACCCGATTATCAACATATCATTATCAAACATAAGGTCAAATTTTGATTACCCCGATTCGAGGTCAAAAGGAGGGTAAAATTTAGAAAAAACCTGCCTACGGCAGGTTTCACCTAACATCCGGCAGCTGGGAACCAGAACTTCAAATCCGCACTATTGCTCTTAGTATGATATCGCATTGTAGATTGTAGCACATCACAACATCTTAGCATATAAAGAGATACGCTTCTATGGTGTCATATAAAATATTCCTAACTAAACCCAAAACAACGGGTTTATATACGGAGGTTCGGTTTATAATATTTGATGTTGAATAATGTAAAGTCATATTTGTAAGATTTTAAAAATTCCAGTTTGTTTCACTCACAATAAATACTTAATAGCGCGGTGCCGAGGATCGAAGATACTTGTGTTCAATGATCTGCTTCATTCTGAAAGCTACATATACGGCGAGATTATGGAACGGGGTTTAATGTGGTGCTTCCACATAGACTGCATTTAATACGACTTTTGCATCGTTAAGCTTTAATTTTATTTCCCCATGCGTTTCAACTCTATCATTACATGTATACTATTTTTGCTGTTTGCTGTTTCATAATGGATTTTGCTCCGTTAAAATTTGCATGTAATATTTGTTTAGATTTTTAAAACCCAGATCGTGTCAGAATTAACAGCAAAAACGAATGGAAATTTTTTATTTTGAGCTAATGCAATGACATAGCGTCTATGGTGCTTCTAGTTTTTTCCGTTGCACATAGCTTCCTTTGGGACAGACAGACAGACTGACAAGACCATCCCAGTAGACCTTCTGGTCTATAACACATTGAACCTTACTTCCTATACCCAGGTACCTGATTTTCAAATAAAAACGCGGGATCATTTTGACCCTACCCACCGGTCAAACTAAGGGTCACTGGCATATGCCATTAGCTTGTCACACAAACAATGCAGTACCCACACAGTGCATGGAACTCACCGACGAGAGGCGCCCTGTACATTTTCAAGCTGCTATCGTGTGAGAGCCGAGAATCCCTTGTTATCGTGTGCGGCCCGAGAAAATCTTGCTATTGTGTGCGACCCGAAATCGTATGCGCCGCCCGGGCCGCACGCTATATCAGTACCCACACAATAGTATAGTAGAGGCATAATGAACCTGATTTTATAAGCAGAAAAATTTTATTTAAAATTTTGCCCCGACTTTGACCCAGGGTCAAGGGTCAAAAGTAACCCCATTGCTCCAAGCCTTAGCAGTTTAGCTAACTTTTGACGTCTTGTGTATCTCTGTACGTTGCTTCGTTCAGGAGAAGATAGTAGACAAACTTTCTTTGACCCAGGGTCAAAAGGCGGGGTCTCAAGGGTCAAAGAAAAGCACATTGCCCTAAACTACAGAAGCTAATGTAAATTTCGACATATCGCTTATCTCTGTAAGTAACTCCGTTTAGGAGAAAGTTGTCAAACAATGGTCGTCATGCACTTGTGTAGGATACATACATACACACATACAAAGTACGATTTTTTGCGTATAGATAAATACGAATACAACGAAAAAATTACGAGAAGGCGCCAACAACGCCAAGCCAAAGTGAATGTGTGTTAAAGAAAGTCAGTAAACCTGCAGAGTCACTTGACATCAGTGGCCTTGTGGGTTAACCTTAACCGGAAACGAACACAGTTTTTGTCAACTATTGTTTTACACCTTTTGCATTGACAGACGCTGTGAGCTTATGGGTTTCGTAAGACTCTGTCGATTGACAGGTGACTCTAAGAACCACTTTCCAACTTCCAATTGCAAATTTGTTCTGCAGTTCAGTCATTAGAAATTATAATAGAATTAGTTATTATTTGCGTGGGGCTGGCAGAAGGCGTGAACAATGTGGAGGGCTCTGCTTCTATTCTTCTGCATTGCGGGTTAGTACATATTGTGGAATTTTTACAAAAATGCATAAAAATACTTGATTCAGTTTACTTAAACGCTTCTGAATCATGATTCAGAGTTAAATAAATATAGCCGATTAAATTAAAATTAAATCCCGTACCAACATACATATGTAAATTTTCAATAAAGATTTGAAGCATTGCATAAGTTTGGTCCATTCAGCGGCGTGTGAATGTAACTTTACGCAGTTCATACTTATTTTCGATTTCAGGATCTTCCTATTGCACCAGTCAATACACCTCATCCCGAGAAACTTATGTGGAACAACGTGCAGATCCTGAGCAAGCCAATCACGAAGCTCAGGAGTCGCAAACGTTCAACCATGGAGATTCCAATGTGGCAGAATCCCGTAATCTAGAACTCCGAGATGATGATTCAAGCCCGGCTCAGTTCATTCGAGTTCAAGATGAGCAGAATCCGGAAATCGTGGAAGTGTCTTCCGGTAAGCACAAAATTGGTAACACATACGCGATAACCAAGCATTTTCGCTTCTTTGCAATAATCTTATAAATGTTCCCTATATTTTAGACGGCTCCGGACCAAATGAAATCGACGTTGGGGTTTCCGGTTCTGCCCAGATCAATATGAACGGCGTTCAAGTGGTAGATGATTCCTATGCTTCTCAAAGCTACGCATCTCACGTTAGTTCGTACGAACAAGCTGACGAGGCTCCTGTCTTTTTACAGACTGCCAATGGAAATCCTGGAGATGCTGGTGAAGTGGCCGAAGCACTTCCGCAACCGGAGCACCTCATTCAGCCTCGCGTTTTGCACCCGCTTCAGTATCTGCCGCAAACGCTTCAACCAGCGGAATTGTTGCGTCCAGCACAGCAGCAGCAACAAGAGCAACGATCTGTTCAGTTCGAGCAAAACTCGAATCCTGACAGGGAACTCCGAATCATCGATGCTGGACAACCCGCACCACTAATCCAACAACAGGACAACAACCCTGAAACCGTGGCTTCGGATTCAGGCGAGTTGCATATTGTCAACGGGAATCAAGACACGATTCGTGCCCTGCATGACACCTTAGTCAACCGTGTTCTCGCCAAGCAGCAAGAAGCCATTCAGCAGCAAACGATTGCCCAAGTTCTGACCACTGCTAATGTCCAACAACAACAAGTTCAACCGGTGGCTAAAAGCGTCCACAGTCGATCGAAATCGAAACCTGTGCTGAAATCAGGTCGAGGAGCTTACCCAGCCACTTCCGGAGTAGCTCAACCCCAACGAGTACTCACCAGTCCTGTCAACTCTGTGATGGCCACGCGAGATCTGCAAATTGTTCGTGCTGGTCTTGGCTATCAGCAGCAACCGGTTCACCAACAGTATACCTCCGTTTCCCCAAGTGCTGCTCCTATTTCAGCCGATCAACTGACCCAACTCCAAAATGCTGGCTATGAATTGGTTCGCTTCCAGCCGCCACAGTCTAAAGTACTGGTCCAGCAGTCCATTCTTACACCAAAAACTTACAGCGAACAGCCTGGCAGTCCACTACAAACAGTGGTTCAAACACTGGCTGGACCCACGACTACTGAGCTCATGTCACAGATTGGATACACGGCTGTTCAAGATACACCGCGGTACACGGTTTACAAGGTCAAGGATAATAGTGACCAGGAGCAGAATGCGATGTCTACGGCGAGGGTGCAATATGTCGGGCAGCAGGAACAGGCTTATCAACAGCAGCAAGCACAGCAATCCTACCAACAGCAACTCCAGCAATCTTATCAACAGTCACAGCAAGCTTACCAGCAACCACAGCAAAGTTATCAGCAACACCAACCAGAACCTGTACCCAACCAACAAGAAGAATACCAGGAAATTCAGGCTCTGCAACGTAGCCGCGAGCAGCAGCAGCTCCAGCGCAACCGAGAGCAACTTCAACGCAATCAAGAGCAATACCAGCAAAGGCAAGACCAAGAGCAACTTAAGCAACAGCACCAACGAAAGCTTCTCCAAGAACAACGCGACATCGAACAACAACAGCGTGACCTCCAACTCCGCCTTCATCACAAGCAACAAGTGCAACTCAAACTTCGACAGCAACAACAGAATGCCCACTCGAAGATCGATTTCAAACCCCCACAAGAGCAATCCGGACAAACTACATTTAGCATGCCCTTCGCGCATTCTCCGGTAAAACAGGGGGTTGTGTACAAGTCCTCCGTTGACCCCGATTACTACAACGCGGTCAAAGCTAAGCTCATGCATACCTTTGCTCAAATGAACTACCTCCATCAGGCCTATCCATATTTCAATCCATACGCGAGTCCATTTGGACCAAGACCCGATTTACCCCTGCAATACAACCCCTATACCAGAGGTAGCTTATTCGGTCAGCCACAACTACCCTTTCGCCCTGATTTCAACCCTTATTACCCGCCAGATTTACTCGCTGGAAGACCAGCTCCGTTCCGAGCTCCATTTCCACATCCACCCAGTCAACCTGTTCCTGCTGAGCCTCTGCACACTGCTGGGTCAAAAATCATCCCCGAATTTCCACCTTTGCTGAAAGCTGCTGCAGCCGGGAATAAGCTTTCTCCATTTCTACCCACAAAACACGCTCTGGAGAGTCCGTTATTCTCATCGAAAACAGTGGACGTGAAATATGCTCCTGGCGTTGATTTGCGATTTGACGAAGCCGCCTACGCTGCGGAGCAAGCCCGGCGTCTTGGTGGACCCGCTTTCATCGACCCGGGTCACATTCAACCCTCTATCGGATTTAAATTAAACGAAAACACAGCCAAATTTGAGCAACTTCCACCAACCAAGGAAATTTATAAATATCAACATAAGGAATTCTTGGAAATAGGAGCCAAGATCCCATCCCCACCGCCACCACCCCCTCCATCCCCGCCAGCTGACCCTGTCTCACAACCACAACCAACCGTCCGGGCCCAGGTGCATTCAGAGTCTGATCATTCGCACCCCCAACCCCAACAACCACAATTCAATAATGCTCCTTATTTGAACAATTTGCGCAACAATGCTCCTCATTTCGGAGCCTATAGCCCGCTGAATATTAACATCAATGGTTCCCCGTACCCAAGTGAATCTCAGCATCAGCAACAACTCCTGAACCCTGGTCGAGTGGAGGTCAACGCTATTGCCCCGGAGCAGAAACCCGCTTTACCGCATCATCTCCTTGCTCAGCTCCTGAGAGCGACTACGGGAGAAGTGCTTGAGCTAGAGCAATACTAATTATTCGACGTGTGCTCAAAAAAGTCATTCATTTTTTTTGCAAATTTTAGCATACGCATCTGTTATGTTTTATGTTCCTAGATTTAAGGTTATTTATTTTAGAATAAAAGAGTGCATGGATTTCAGTTTTTTACTTGATTTTTTAATGCGCAGTCACGGTTTATTCGCGTTTTATGAGATTAAGAGTACAAGATAGCTTAAGGTACGTATTTAATATCCGAAACCACCGCCATGACCATAGGCGCCGTATCCATGACCATGAGCAACAACTGGGACAACGACCGGGACGGCGTGATGAGTGTTAGCTCCCTGGTGGATGTATGAGCTTGATCCGTGACCGTGGGTCTGGACCTGTTGAAAATTTATAATTAATACCACGGAATACACAAGAATTTTAAAATAATGGGCAGAAAAGTATCATTTTAAGGAAGATCATTTACCCCAAAGTTGTAAGCATGAGGAGACTGGTGGACTTGGACATTGGAAAGACCATGACCGCCATGTCCATGACCGTATCCGTAGTGACCAGCGTAGCCTCCTGCTTGGAATCCATATCCGAGTCCATGTCCGTAGCCCAGGTTTCCAGCGGCGGCAACGCTGATGAGGGCGGCAACGCTGATGAGGGCGGCGACTAAGATCTGTAAAATATACCGATATTATTTCAAGAACTGGCTAATCGACTTCCAGCCAAGCCGAAACTGTAAGCACCTTGGTCAACCAATATATTTTTAATTTATATAATTTTTTCCAGAAACGAAACTTACGAGTTTCTGCATGGTAACTTTGGGTTGGTTTTATAAATCTTGGAATTAAAGCTGAGGTGCTATGTCCACGATTAAGCAGTGACGACTGAGTACCGAATAGTGTGCTACTTAATCCTTTTATACTCCTAATTAGTCACCAACAATAAGATCTGTCCGTGGGTCAAAAATATACATAATTTCACATGTCCATTAGCGACTGTGCCTTATTGTAGTTCGCTCGTCTTGGCACGTGTAGCTGTGGTTGCATACGGCAGCCCATGCTTTACATCGTACTAACACCCCTTATGTTGTTGTACAATATACAATTAAAATGCGGCGTTGGTAAGTGTAGTTACCTAGTTAAGTTGGTCTCAGGAGCCCCATGTCAGTCCGTCGTCCGTCCCAGCTCCGAGCTGAACAATAGCACGCTGGCTGCATAAGGAGGTAAAGGTAAAGCCTTATCTTGCTTTTAATCGTGTTCACAAAACTCAATTTTAGTCCAACGACAACTAACGACGCTGACTTAATTCCCAAGTCTTATATAACTTCACTTGATTACATTTATATGGGCAATTTATTACATAAAATTACGGAATTGTGTTCTCAGTGCGTCTGAAGCAACAGAAGCATTGAAGAGACCCAGGCCACACATAGACACAGCATCATTCATCTGTTGGAGACACTGATTCAAGGCATGCGTTGGAGGTTGGAGTTGGAAAATTAAAATTTTTAATGGACTTCGGTAGTTACATTTTACATTTGCTCAACATAAGCAAGACACAATTTCCAGTAATTTTATACTTGGACACTACTTTTAGGACACAAGTTAATACATTTGCTGATGCTGGGCATTACGGAGCGCATGAATCCGCATGTCAGTCCGAAAAGCATGCGTGGACTGGACAGCCCTAGACACTCATTGTCAGACGCATAATGCGCGCGTAAGACACAACACTGAACTAAAGCATAACATAATATTTTCTTGTACAATTTTAAGTTAGGTATGTACACCATCATCCGCGCAACACAATTGTATTTAGATGCAATGTAGCGCAAGGATACGGTTAGGACACTTTGGACACACACGGAGAAGTATTTTTTTTTACCACCGGACGCGTACGTGCATAATATCTACAACAAAATGTAAAATTTCGACCGGGGTTTAAGCTTGTGACTTGTGATGGAGATGGAAGCATTTAAAAATAAAAGCCTTCTGTGTGGTAACACAAGTTGATTCACTCGAAGCAGAAAGGTCAGACCTCCCTCTTACTTTTTTATCTCAAAAACTAAACTTACGATTTTTTCCTGTTCATTAATAAATTGTTTTATTATTATTGTCTTGGACTCATTTCTCATTTGCATGCCTGCCTCTTAGCAGCACTGATGCTCAATGCTCATAATTTGGTTTTCTGGGAGGATATGAGTCTGGTGGGATTGTGGCATTTATCTGACGAAATGATTTATTATTTGGCTTTATTCTACAAATAAATGCGAATGAATGAACGGTGTCAAATCACAGATTAGAAACAAAGAGTAAATCCGTAAGCTAGCCAAGCCATAACAAACAAAGCGCATGAATGAGATCTGATACAAATCTGTCTGTGTAAATTCAGGTAATAAGCACAAACAAGTATCTGGCGGCTGCCAAGATGCCCAACAATAGACCTGCAAAATCCAAACCACGTGTAAGTAAGTGATGCAAGTGTGTATTTGGCTAAAACTAAGCTCAGCCGCTGTGTATTGCACATAAAATGTTGTAATTGCACCAAATACGCTCTTACAATGACAAAACAAAGTGTAGAAAAATGAGTTTTTGCCTGCATTGTTGCAGTACAATGTGTATAGGGGAGCAAAAATATTGCGAATGCTGGCTGACATATAGAACAATAGAAAATGGAATAACTATGACAGCCCTAACACAGGTTTTGGACATGTGTATAAGGATTTTATCGTGCATTTCTTGTCTATTTATTCCGAGTAATTGGAGACAGAGACGCGAACACATTGTGCATAAGGTTGCGTAGTATTAAATTAAGATTTCGTTTAATTCATGGATGAATTTGAAACCTGACGAGATTTTCGATATAAGTTTCTGAACCTTGAATAGACAACCCGCATTTCCTAAAAGCTGAACACCATTGAAGCATACAAGAAAAATCTAATTTCTTAAACTCAAATGCGCTTGCACTTTTTTATTCCTATTCTACAGGTAAATCCTTGCGATTTACTTGTAATATTTAGATTATTAAATTAATTCCCTTCTTTAACAAAACTTTAACTTAGGAGCACGAAATAGAGAACTAAACGTATCTTACCAAAACCTAAAAATACCTGAAGCAACAGCGTTAACCAGCACATAATTTTTATAACACGATTTTCCAAAAAAAGAACAAAATGGACGGTCTGATTTGGAGCGCTAATTTTTTATGCAGAACTCGGAAAAAATAAATCATAATCATAATTGTCTTTACGTTTAATGACAAAAAATGCGAAAATTAAGGTTACCAAGCCTTACACATTTAAATGCTACTGGCTAAAAGTGTCACGTAGCTTCTTCCTGTATAGGCTCCAAAATGTGCTGTTTCCAGCCTGGTTCATCAGGACTCATTGTCAGACTCAGCAGGTCATACACAAGATCACTCGTATCTTCAGAATTCTCTTCTTCATTATGATTGTTGACCATAGCTGTGACTTCAATTAGATTCGGAATTAAAGGCGGAGTTCGGTCATTGTTCTCCGGTGACGACGATCCAGACGGTAACGACGATGATGACCCTGGTTCTGCCTCTATTGGCGTCAACAACGATGACCCAGAGGTCGAAAACTTCGCAGGGTCATTGTCGCTGGAAGCTTCTTTAGAAACTGGGAATATTTCCAGATCTTCAGCATTTTTTTCTGGCAGCGGAACTTTATCTTCGAGTTGAGAAATGGTACCCAGGATCAATTTAATACATTCCCTTCTGGCCTCTCGCACGTCGTCACGTCCGTTCGGCTCAACTATATCCAATTTAATGAGATTTCGAGTGAGCATCTCATCTAAATAAATATAGTCTTTGTCCGTTCTGGAATTTCCTGTGAATTGCTTCACTTCGTCGACCAGTGCCAGCACTTCTTGGAAAATGAGATGAATGACTTCCATGGGGTCTTTGGGCAGTATGCGCTTCTTGGGAAGCGGCGGTGGGTCGTGATCGTCCTCCGATAACGCAGATTGAGACGGTATCGGCACTCTCGTGTCCGGAACATTGTGGCTTTGTTCGTGGATTACTGTTGCGACGTCAATCGTTTCCGTTGCTGAAGGCTGGCTCCGATTCAATCGGAACTTGTAGAAATGGCCCCGTTTCGCTTCTGTTACGATCCCGCCTAATCTTGGAAGCATCCGCTGTCTCTCTTCGTTCGATCACGACCTGCAACTCTTTCTGGTCCTCAGTGCAGCTTAAACACTCGCATTTTGAATCATGCTTCTTGCAATAAGTACTATGTATTAATTTGATTAAGATCAATACAAAGATCACAGCTCCGACACCGAGGACGAAGTAGAGAATAGCGTAAATACTCGACGTGTCTTTCACTGTGTAGTGGGCATCGTGGCTTTGCACTATTTGCCGTTCTGCAAAATATAAAACAAAATTAAAAAGCAGATGTTATTAAAAATTTATTTGCTCGTTCATTAGTAACTATGTAGGGTATCAAGTAAGTAAAAATGTGTAACTTACTTCCAACTTCCACCACCGATCTGCGTCTATCCATTGCTGCACGTTTGACGTTGAACTTGAAGTGAATTAAATAAAGCCCAATAATGCCGAGAACATGCACAACAACTAATTAATTTAAGGCTAAAACAGCAACTAATTTTACTAATTTTTAAATTTTCAGTTTCCGACGGAAAGCCATGTGTGTAATGAAGGGGCGTAGGTAATTAGTTTAGTAATTCCGATTTATTGTATAAAAATCATGGGTTATTTCCAGGAATAACAAAGCCAAGGTGGGCAGTCATGCTCAAATGCCTGGGTATGTATGGGAATTGTACATATAACCAGTCATAAAATAAATATATGAAATACACGGGTTGTAATGCTCCGTCGTGCTGGTAGGCTTATTCTGTACACTTGTGCACGTACAGGAAATCAGGCTGATAGAGGTATATGCACAAGTAAATACTTATTATCATTAAGTCAATAATTCATTATCATAAGTAAAGCTTGCATTAGGGTTAGGGTAAATTTGAGTGCATCAAAATGTGCGGCGGATCACCTCTACCTCAACTGGCTATTGATTCTGGATTTGAAAATAATATTGAGATCCGAAATGTGTAAATCCTGTGTAATCCGCACTGGCTTTAGGGCTTAGCTATTACATATTCCCGTCAAATTCGGCCTGCAACACGCCCTTAAGTAATCACCTAATATCCGAATCGCTAAGGTCATATCATAACATACCATCTCAAAGTCTGGCCATAGCATAAGGTGGTCCATTATTGACCTCATTTGTTGAATTCATGATTCATGGCTTCCAAAAGTTTAGTTTTAATTAACTTGACCCCGAAATCTCGGGTGCAATGCCCTCGATTTAGATCAAATTATGGGTTCGGATTGATACGACCCATTAAACGCTGTCCTTCCTGAATGCCGAAACGTACTTACATTTGAACTGCATTTCGGGTCCATCTGGTAACAATTTTAAGTTTCGAAGCTAAACACTTCGGTGGTGTTTTAATCCAAAAACATGGCCATCCTCACGAAGATCTTTCTTTTGATCGCCTTGTGCGTTTTTATCTTCGAAACTGTTGATTCCTCCGATGAAAAGCGTAAGTCTTCTAAATTAATCAAATATATTCGAATTGCTGGTGCTGGTTTAATATAATTACAGATCTCTAATATTTTTTTTTGTTTCCTTGTATTTTCAGCTGAGTTGTGTCTGTTGAAAAGAGACGGTGGTATGTGCAGAGGATTGAAGCGCAGCTTCTATTACAACTCGAAAACGAGTAAATGTGAGAAGTTCAACTATGGCGGATGCGGAGGAAATAAAAATCGATTCAAGTCTAAGGAGGAATGCGAAGAAGCTTGCGGTTAACGAGATTAGATACCTGGCAAAAAATTTATTGAAATAAAACTGAATAAAATCTCAAATTAATCGGGCTCACGGACAACCTGTATAAGGGGCGCTCATTGATCTGTCTTCGGTTGGGTCACATCACACAATAGCCTAGCCTAGCTTCCTGGTAGTCACCAGCAGTTTCGTTGTAAAAAACACAATTTTATGAACAAGTCGCGTAGTTCCTGATTTCTGGTAAAACCCGAATATACCAGTATTATACCGCATAAGACGACAGGACCTAATATACTTGACCAGCATTTGCCTATCCCATCGATTCAATTGCTGCTGTCGTGTCCAACTACAATGAAATCCTTTGGATGCTTCGAAGCATTCACCGAGCTTTGACTGCACGAGGAGTAAATACATGGTACAGAGAACCTGGAAAGTTCCAAGGGTCGCTACACCCAGCACCGGAAGTTCGCCATGGAATTTCACAAGAGTAAAGTTACAGATCACAGCAAGGCTGGTGCAGACGACGTTGACCAGGACTAAAATATTTCGAAGAAGATCATTCGTAAAGCCATGTAGAATCTGCAAGCATTTGTAGGTTAGCAAAGCTTCTGCTGGAGTTCGTATGTTGTCTTTGGTGTAGAGACTCGGCTTATTAGCTCTGAAATTTTAACGTCGTGAAAGTTTTTGCAAAAAGTCTAATACACGAAAAATCATTAGTAGTATTAGCTTACTTGATTTCCTTGAGAATAAACAATGACGTGTAAATAATCATCACGGCACCTGCCACGAAGAAACCGTTGATCGCCCAGCTGATGAGCATGAGATAGAAAATCGGTAATCCCATTAGCGCCCCGATGATCCGATCTCGGGTCGATGCAGGGTTCAGATCGAAAAACGCCGCGGGGAAGCAATTGAGTAGAAACGGATTATACGTGTAAAATGCTTGAGCAATTAAAGGATGCAGGATGCCAGTTATGAAGAAGTATTTCATTATATTTTCGCTTGGGTGCTTTAGATGCACTTCTGTCGAATACGAATCTGGTCAAAATACATGGTATTAAACGGAGAAATCTCGAAATTTATTATTTTTGGAATTGACTTACGATATATCTGAACATAATAATACACGGACTTGTTAATGGCTTCCATAATTTCGTTCCGTTTGAATGTCAATAAAATTTGCAGCAGGCAAGGAACACTGAACGACACTGAGAAAACCACTTGGAGAATAAAATTCGTCAGATCCAATTTCAAATCAGATTCCATGTAGAGTTTCATTGTAGTTTGAATTAATCTGACGCCGAGGAGACTTTGATTAATTATCATAATAGTTTTTGTCAAATGCCAGAAATATAAACCAGTTCCGTTGACCAAAACGACGGTACCCTTCTCGTTTTCAGCATTCCATTTGAACGGAATGACTTTGAAGAAATAGGCGTAATTCACAGAGAAACGAAATAATTTGATAACCCTTGGATTCAGCATTACGGTCAACGTTTAGGTGACAATACCATTGAAAAGCTCAATTTGAAATTTTTATGGATTCGGTAATTTGGTCGGAATTCGGAATTCGAGAAAATAATCAGGCTGGGCTGGCGTTAGTAGAAACTCAATCCACCGCACGTGTGTGTGGTTCGTAGTCCAAAATTCTAGATTTTTTGAAAATTTCAGCTAATTGAAGTTAATTCAAGGGTCGAAGGGAGCAGTTGAATGGTCAAATATAAGCATTATAGAGCCTGATCACCTTCGATTTTTTTGCAAAACTCTACCAAGTAAATACCACAAATCAGATCATCAATGCAGCCTGTTATTTACGTTTTCATATTTTTCTGTAATTTTTTTTTGCATACCGAAGCTGATGACAGATAACCACGTTTCATGCTCGTGTTTAGGAATGAATGACATCGCCGAAAATGATACTAAAGCTAAAAATTGTTTATAACCGAGCAAATGCCCTCCCTAGAACGCCTGTATCCGTTCCGTATTAAAACCGGGTTTCTTAGTAAGTAGAGCTTCAAGCCACGACGTTACATAAAAGAGGTCGATTTCAATTGAATAAAAAAGTCTAATTGTGTGTTTTAAATTAGTATGATTAGAACAAATGCTTCCTTTATTTCGTGAGCACAAGCAGCTTATTCGTGTAAAACACAATTTTCCCTAAGATACGAATTGTAAAGGTCTTATGATAAAATCCGAAACTCCGAAACGTGTTGAACCGTAGGATCCGACAAGAATTTAAATATTTATGTAGAAGCTTCCGATCCCCTCCCCTGACCCTTGTATTTCGTTTCCAGGAAGAAATGAGACTCTTGGATGCTTCATAGCAATCTCCCAATTTTTGACAGGACAGCATAACGAATATTAAACAAAGAAATAAAAATGATAGGATTGAAATAGTGCCCACAAGCGGAAGAGTTCCATGGCGTCGCACTAGAGTGAACGTACAAATGACGCCGAGGGCGATGCAAACGTTCATGACAATCATCAGTGCATTTCGAACAATGTCATTGCAAATGCCATTGAGAATTTGCAGGGATCTGTAGATTAGGAGGAGTGAGCTGGGGCTTCGGATGCTGTCTTTGGTGTGGATGCTGATCGTATTGGCTCTAAGCGGTCGGTCAAACATAAATAATTAGTTGAATTTGGATGTCACGTGAGATGCATGGCGATTTACCTGAGCTCATTGATTACGAATATCAGCGTGTAGACATAAGTGATGCCCATTGAAATGCCAAACATGTTCACAGCATATCCCAGCAGCATCATGTAGAAAATTGGCAATCCTAAGAAACCCGCCATGAGTCTTGCAGTAAACGTATTTTCGTCCAAGCCAGACACGAGCTGGAGCTTGAACGGACTGGACAGGTAGAAGACGAGCGTCATGCACGGATGCAGAAATGACATTCCGATGAAGAGTTTTATCAGGATTTCACTCGAGTAAATCAGTGGTATTCGGGTCGAGTATGTTTCTGATGAAAATTAGGTCAAAATCGAATTATGGTCAAGAGAAAGCTTAGGTAGTTTAAAGGTCAAACTTGACCTTTATACAGACGCTGACCTTACCATAAATGTTCAAGAAGAATTGGATGTACAGGTTGATAATATTCATGATATCCTCGGCACGATTTGCGATGATTATCGTGAGCAAACAAGGCACGCTCAACGAAATCGTGAAAATAAGTTGAAGAATAAAAATTGTCAGATCTTGATTGTAGACTTCATTCAGGACTTCTTCAACACGCCGATAAATTAAGTAAACTTCAAACAAATACATTAAAAATTTAGTTACCCTCCAAGAAAAATAAGCCTGATCTGTGAGTCGATATAATTGACAAGTTCGACTGTTCCAATTATACGGAATAACTTTGAGAAATGCAGCGTACTTTGTAGTAAAACCTAAAATCCAGAGCACGCTTGGGCTTAACATTCTGTGGCGAAATCTAAGATTAAAAAGTGAGTGTCAAAATTGCATCGGGGTATCGTAAAACTTGAAATATTTGGTAATTCCATTTTGAAGGCAAATCCGTAATATTCAGGGCTATCAAAGCTAAATTGATCCGGTACCTTGAAAGGGCGGGCATCCAAAAAACCGTAAAAGTAGACAGCAAAATAATACGGTTTGAAATTTAAATTACGGTTTAGATTCCCGGATCACCTTCACGGAAATGGCAAAAACGCCCCGCTACCGGCTCAATTGCTCCTTATTTATGAACATTACAATCTATTAAAATAATAGCTTATCAATTGCGTTTTTGTAAAAGCATAAGGGTTTTCCCAGTTCGGTTTTTTGGACTTTTCCGGACGGCATTCGGAATTGTTGCTTTATAACATTTTTCAAAGCCTAGTCGAGAAGACAAGCTATGAAAATGAATTTTTTACAGAATAATATTTTTTTAAATCGAGTTTAACATTATGAATTTGCGAAATGCATCAGCAAAATCTAACTGCGCTCCACGTTGTCCATTTTCTAAGAATTTGGCTTGAATACGTACAGGCGGCCAGGCACGGAAAGCTAGACAATTCTCCGTAATAGATAGGTTCAATACTCTACGCGAGCATTGAACCCTTTGATTCGCAAATAATTTATGCAGACTTCCGGGTTTTCGCTTATGACACGTTGGCTAACAGAACAGTCTGCTTCATGCATTTCAGCATAGCCTTTAGCCTTCGAGCAATCTTATCTAGCCATTTCTAGTGTTACCAATTTTTAGCCAGTGATTTGATTGATTAGACGAGCCTACCCTGCATATCCCATAATCCCATAAGCTGAGATTTAAATTTACTAGAGCTCAGCAATTACGTAACACAAATTATGCCGAAATTGTATCAGATGTTTTTGCTTTTGTTGCAGTTATGTGTAAGTCAAGTTTGATCAAATTATTGATCTACATTTAACTGATTTCACATCGAATATTTAAATTTAAAATATAGCTATTATTACAATTTAGCTCCAAGAGCGCTGAAAAGTAAGACTAACCGTGTAATTGATCCATGAATTATTCAGGTTACGGTGCGTTTAAATGCAGCAGATGCGAATTCCCAGAAGGAGTCTCCAGAAGAAGCCATGAAAAAAATTCTGGAACTCACGGCCAAAATCCAGAAGCAAGGTTACGATGAAAAATACGACAGTGTCTTCCAGGTAAATTTGATCGAATTTATAAGCGATTTTTTTTTTAATTTTACCGGAAAATTTCTGAATATCATAATTTTTGTGAATAGGACGCCATCCAGAAAATAAACAAGGAAACCGATTTGCGGACTAGGGAACTTGAAATATATCTGAGTGACCTCAAGCAAGAGATGACCACTGCCCAAGACAAAGTCAAATTAATCGAAACAGAACAAGGTCCTAACAAACCAGAATCTCCAGCCAAGATGCATCAGCTCCAAACGAAATTGCAATCTCTCGATGATCATTATACGACATTAAAGTCGCGTCTAGATTTGGCCAAATCTCTGCGTGCAGTTTCCAAGGATTTGGAAGGTCACCGTGTATCCATGGGCACTGGAAAGCCTTCCAACGAAGCTGAAAGTCTGAAGCAGTTGGAAACAGCAGGAAAAGTCCTTCGTCGTCTCACTCCGCTTCTTCAAGATGCTCTGAAAATGGCACAGAGAGATGGGTTACTCGGAGACATAACTGGTAGTAATTCAACGGATTCAAAGAACGGTACAGAGAACATCCAACTTGAAGCTGGAAAAATCCAAGAGCAAATCGATGCTGCCATGAAGAAGCTCGCTAAAATGGGGGCTAAACTTCCTCAACCACTGAATTACGGATTCGAAGAACGGTACAGAGAACATCCAACTTGAAGCTGGAAAAATCCAAGAGCAAATCGATGCTGCCATGAAGAAGCTCGCTAAAATGGGGGCTAAACTTCCTCAACCACTAAATTTCAGTGACTCCAACATTTCCGAACCACCGATTCCAACTGCAGATGACTTGAAACATGAACCCTTACCGGAAGGTACCACCAAACTGATGATTCCTGGTAAGGAAGAAGTGGATAAAATTCGTGAGGAATTACGAAATTTGTTGTACGGTGATGAAGCCGCCGCGAATGATGCAGAACAGGTGCCAGACATTGATATCGAGCTTCAGGAAAGTAGCGAAATAGTAGGCGTCGGAACGGAAGCACCTTCACCAGGAGATGAAGATGGGTCTCAGCAGGAGGTAACCTCAGGTTTTGAACTTGTGACCGACTTGGACCACATCGGAGCACCACCCGCGGAAGATTTGGAGAATAACGTTGAAGCTCAACATGCTTCTTTACCAGGGATGGAAATCGTGCCCGGACAACAAGTTGATATTTCACCGGAAGTTTGTCAGCCGTCAAATTTGGATGCACCGGAAAAAGGCTCTGAAGCTTACAAAGTAGCAGTACATCTTGGCCTACAGCCTGCGGAAGACGATGAACTTCCGGCAGAAACTCAGCGTCGGCAAGTACTCGAAGAAGATTCTGAAGCTAACCAAGAACCAATTGGTTTTGAAATCTTACCCGGGGAACCTGTGGACAGCTGTGGAACACCCCCGCAGGCACTGGGAAAAGACATCGAAGACCAGGATCAAACTTCAATCAACTGCAGCAGGTCCTGATGAAACAGAAAAAGGTACCACAGTTTCACGGTCAAAGCCAACCAAAACGTGCAATGCAGCTGATAACAAGCCGGAAGATAAATCCGAACCTAGCACATGTAATTCAGTCCAGGACGCAGCAGAGAGAGACTCAACCGTTTCACGCCCCAAGGCACCCTCATCAGAAACCTGTAGCGCCATTCAAGATGAACCGGAAGGGGACTCATCCTGTAGGGAAGCTCCGGATGAACCAGAAACGGAGTCCGAAGCTCAAAGCGAACCAGAAACTTCTGAATCAGCGAATCATGTACCGGCGCAAGATGCTAAAGCTGCAAGCGTACCGGAATCTGGTGAAAGTACTCCGGATGTACTACCAAGAACGCTCATAGAAGTTCAAGATGATCCTGAAACCGTAGTAGAAGTTGAAGATGGACCAGAAGCCGTCGTTGAAGTGCTGGATGGACCTGAAACTTTGATAGAGGTTCATGATCATGACAGACCAAAAACAGATGCTGCTCAAGCAGAATCCGATGAGGACGATGATTTTGATGACAGTGATTTCCATGAAAGAGGCTACAAAATCCAAGAGATTCCTGATTCAGAATCTGACGCCTACTACGACCCATCTTCCACGACGACATATTACGGGGATAACGTTGAAGTCGTTCAAGCCATGGAGTCCAGCGATTTTCCAGAAGATGAGGACATCCAGGAATATGAATATGACTAATTTATTGACATAATTTTTAATTCTTAAAAATGCTATATGTGTATTATACATAATTAAATAGAAACGTATTTTATTGATCCTATGTAAAATAAATACTATTTTGAAATTACTCAATAACTCTTCTCCTATCTTATGGCGTCGATTGGGACTGTAATTTTGCGTCCATCAGAATCTGATTAAACTTGGAATTTATTTACAATTCTAGTAGCGACTTCGACAAATATTTTGGGCGACTTCAATTTTCAGGTAATGGTCATTTTCCCACGATGGCATATACTCTCACACTTGACCTCATCCACGAAATACTTGACAGTGGACAGAGTACAGGCTGCGTAGAGGTTGATTAGAATTGAGCACAAGCCGACATCTGCCCTTCGACCTGGCTGAGCGTAGTACAGCCAGCAGATGAACACGAAGATTCGAAGAAAGTAGAAGATGCATTGAACGACGAACCAGATCTTTAGTTTTGTGAATTGACGCTGCTCAAATAAATAAAATTAACTAGGTTAGGCAGCTTGACAGGCAGCAATCCTAAGATATCATATGCGTCGTCATATCAAGGATTTACCCGTTGAGCACCGTCCAGCAGCAGGATTCCGAGCAATATTCCGCCCGTGCAGTACAGCAAGATTAGCGTCAGAATTGCACATTGTGTAGAAACTGAAAGTATCCAGTATTATGATGGATTCATCGATTAGAATTTCGTAAATTTAGAAGAAGTATTACCGTTTGCTTGCAGAAAACTGTCTATTTCATTGAATCCAATAATATTTGAATGATTCTCAACGAAATCCGCCATTGAAATCGGTGACGCCAGAGCTAATGCTCCGAATCCGACTACTAGCACAGATGAGCATACACTAATCAACTGAAATCAATTAGAAACCAAATTATCATAAAACTTGCCTACAAATATTTTAGATAAACTCATAAATTTCCTACTTACAATTTCAAAGTAAGCAATTACTGTGCAAATTGTTTGGAACGAATAACCAAATGGTACACGGATACACATTTTGTGGACTTCTCAAAAGTGATCTAACAAATTTTATTGAATTAATTATGGTAATTTTATATTAAAAACGGCTTCAAAATGAAGTGAACACACATAAACACGGCAGCAGCTTCTAAGATTCTACATAGGAGTCGGCGTCCGTACGTACGATGAACTGTGCTCACGTTCACGTGTGAATGCACCAAACCAACATGCAAAATGCAAATCGACTGATGAAGATAAAGAACCAGTGACGATATCGAGCCTCTGATGATCTGAGTGTGGTTATTTTTGGAAAAAGTTTATTCTTAGCAATCTAATTGTAGAGAAACGCGTTGTATATGCGTCTAGAGTCTAGTCAAAATGATTCTTAGAGAGCATTAACAGCAACACGATCAATGAAGAGAGCCGACTTCTTAGCAAAAATTGACGCATTTTAGATTTTTGTAGCTATGCAACTCTTCAAATGTATTACCGGAAGAAAGGAGAACATTCCAGAAATTCCAAGCATGTTTGCCTTGGAAACGACTTAAAAAGATTTAAAACAAACTTTTTTTAAACGTAAATACTAAAATTCCAGAAAAATTGAAATTCTAAAAGGTTGAAATTTTTCCGATTCACAAATTTAATACCAAAAACACCGATTTTAAATGTCGCCACGCTGTTGCCCAACATAATGGCCGTTACGTACCCGTATTTTACTGAAACTACGATTGAAAATGGAGCAATTACCAGAAGAAGAACCACAATGGAAGACGTACTGGCACTTTGCCAAAACTGAGGTCGGAGAACGAGCTTACGACACTTTCGTTGGCGGAACAGTCCGGTCCTGGAAACGCTGTCGCTGGGGTGAGAATTGGTCGACTGCTTTAGCCCTCTTCATCCTGGTCACAATCCTCATCAGCTACATTTTAATTTGCTACGGAGTGTCGTATGACCATCGTCACACGCGAGACGTACTGGGATTCCTGCTGACCATTTACGTCTGTGACGTCTTGTATCTCCTGGACACCTTGTTTCGAATTGGAGTGGCCAAGACGGAAGCTGGGAAGCCCAAAGTCTCCTGTGGTCGCAAAGTCCTTCTCTTTCTCCCGACGCTTCTGGACATCATGTCACTTTTTCCGATAGAACTCTTCATGTTCTTCACTCAGCTCAAAGAGCCTGCCTTAAGGGAATCCGATTGGGAAGTCTGGAAATTTGTGGACAAAACCCAAAACCATCGGATTGACGCCTGATGCATATGACCGGCTATGGAGATTTCATAATTACCTCGCTTTATGCAAGTTAAATCGACTGATAAGATTATACCGGATTGCCATGTTTTATCGTAAGTGATAAATGTCGATTCCCAAATGCTAGAAGCCCCGCCAAGCAGTCAGCTAATTCTAAATCTTACATCCTTTAATTTAGAACGGAAAACCAAGGAACTTCGCTTAAACCTGTACACGCGACAACTGTTTGCGACCATAGTCTGTTTCATCTGTTTCCTGATAGTACTGTTCCACGGAGTTGCCTGTATTTGGTTCAGTTTGAATTGCAAGGTAATTAAAATTAATTTAACGTTTCGACTTTTGACAAGTAACGAAATGCGAATCATTTTAAACGAGTCGAAAAGAATTGAGATTTTCTATGTTTCAACGTCGAACAAAAAAAATTAAAACGCGAGACGACAAAGGTGCGAATATTAATTCTATAGCTCGGTAATACATATTTTGACTTTTACGGGAATGACTCGTGATAAAGGTGGTTTTTTCAACCAATTATTGACAACATTTTATTGACCTCTAATAAAGGATTATTTAATTTGACTTTTGCAGGGGCTTGTGCACAAGAAGTCTCCGCCACTTTGTGATGAGTTCGGAGCTACTCTGAAGAACAAAACTTTGAGCGCCAGGATAATTCATCCGTTTCCACCAATTTACCAATTCGCCAAATTCGAGAAAACGGATTCTTTTGGTTACTATGTCGGTGGTCTACAATGGAGTGTCATGTCTGTTCGAAACGCCGGGTAAGCTATCTGGATATACTGTTGACCATTGCTTTCGTTGAAGCCGTACCGTTCAACATGTCGCTGCACATGCATAGTTAATGCATTTGCAATTTTTCAGAAATCACCTGTTTGTGCCCGAAAACAGCATTCAAATGAGAATCAGCATAGTTGTTCAATGGCTGGGCTTCGTTTTGATGGTCGCTGTCATGATTATTGCTCTGCACGAAGCCACGAATACTGATCTGTGTCGAAATATGTTTTTCCATGAAGCGGAGGGTACACGGAATTTTTTGGTACGTTCAAATTTAACTGATCCTTTCGTTAACAAATAAAATGCCGTATGAAACAGTTCAAAAGTTTATTATGGTTTCAGAATTTCCTGAACTTATCCAGTACATCCTGGATGTTTATGCATCGAAGTATGAATTACATGTGGCTGAATGCCCGAGCATTCTCGGATCAAAATCTTAGACCAATAATTCCAATGACAATCCAACTTTCGATAGCTAAACATCATTTCAAACCAATGGTCGAAGCTGTAAGATCACAATTTCAGCTAGAAAATTCCAATTAAACCTACTGTTATGTGTGGAACACCATTTCATATTTGCTAATGTAAACTTCTGACTATGGCTTCACAGTCGGAAATTCTGAAAACTTGCTTCAGCGATTTCGAGCTTGAGTGCTTGGCACTGGAAGCTCAGTGGAGACATCACTTCGCTAATGATTTCATCATCATACCGAATACCTATGCTTGCAACATGTACTACGTAATCACCGGGAGCGTGGACGTAAGAAAATCAACACTTTTTTAATGGGATACCGTCCCGTCGCGGAGTCATCGTCTAATTGAGCCCTTATTTTCCAGGTGATGATTGAAAGTAACTCAGAATCCGCAATACTTTTTACGCTGGACGCCGGAAGCCTGATCGGAGAAACGGATGCTTTTTATCCAACTTTCCGAACTCACGGGGTCAAAACGCGAGAAGCCTGTGAACTCATCATGCTCTCCTACGAGTCGATCAAACCGATTCTTGACGCTTTTCCAGAACGGAACCAGCAGATCACTGATATGGTCAAAGTGAGACGTTAATGCCAAAATATATTACAAGGAAATCTTCAGAATTCCTTGACTGACTTGACTGTTGTACACTTTCAGAATAGGCTAAACTTCCTGAAACGTGCCAAAGCAAGGCGCGCACTTCTAGCAAGTCGAACGAAGCATCAACGGGCGAGCTCTATACGTTCAAACAGGCGATCCATGTTTCAGGATGCTGAAATTCCTGGACTTGAATTCCATGATCCCGTTCAAGGAAGACTCGGGGAACCCTGGAGAGTGACATCTTCACAATCTGATCCAACTTTTGATAAACGTCTTGTGAAGTCCCGTACAGCTCTCAGTTCCCATCTGACGAACATGTGGAACAAATTGTTTTCTTCTCTACCCAGCAACTCACCTGCAGCAACTCTTCCTTCGTCTTCGCCCAAAGATACGACCGGTATTCCCGAAAACCAGTTCACATATCAAATGTACAAAAAGGAATTGGACGAAAGGAAGTCGATTCATCATACCCTAGGCAGGCACATAAAGCACAAGCACAAGCGCAAGAAACATCACTATTCTGATAGGGCGAGGAAACGTTCGAGGCGAAAAACGAAGTCTCGGTCTCAACAGGTCAGTAGTGCACCATCCTCAGTACGTTCTCACAGGCCTACGCATCCGGAACTAGTAGCCAAAGAAACCCCGTAAGTATCTTCTGTCTATAAGCCAAACTATTTCCGACATGCTTGGTGAGATTCAATTACTCTTTGCTTCTGGTCATCGGTTCCAGGTTCACACCACCATCAGTCGAAGGAATGCAATATTCGAGTCCATTTGCATTTCTGGATTTTATAAAACAAGATCCTGAAGATCTGCGTCGTCGATCAAATGACGATGTGAAAGAATCGGATGCTGAGGAAGACAATGATCTCGAAGGTCTTGAGCGCTTTCCGCGATCGCAAAAGCTGTATAAGGTTATTCCGGTAAGGCCAGCGTCTTGCGTCGATTCAATTGAAGTTTGAAAAGATATGGAAAAGCAGCTTCTGAACAATTTTATTGTCTGTGTTTCACAGACGCTTCCATTGCCCACTTACGAATGGATGAAAGGTGCCATTTCGAAGCGTACCCTTCTGGTGAACTTCTGGGAAGTTTTCGTTGTGAGCGTAGTCCTTGCAAACAGCTATTTGTACCCACCGTCAATAGTATACAGTCATGAATCATTTTCGGCACCGCTGAACGCCCTCGTCGACATTGTATACGGGATGGATCTGTTCTTCCGATTGTTCATATTTTTCGATCCAGAAGGTAGGTACACTTGGAGTTACGCAATAATTGGGTACCTACCTACTATACGTCATGCTTATCTTCTCATTTGGCTCCACTTCCAGATATGTACGAGCTGAAACGCTGTCATCATTTCTGGACGCAAATAGCCCATCCAACTTTCTTGGTGGACTTCGTTCCAGTTATTCCTGCACATTATATAGCTTGGAATTACCTGGGCATTAAATCCACGGCTCAAGCTTACCGAGTGTACCTGTATTGTCGAATGCACGTTTACATCGTCAAGTTCTTCAGGGTCATTATGTACTTCCACAAATGGGAGAACGACGTGAGGAATACATGTGCTGACCATGAGGCTGTTCAAACAGATCAACTACATTTTGCTCTACGTTATCTTCATTGCCTCTATATTTTGCTCATACGGCTGTGACCAATTTCCGTAAGTTATTTATTCCTTGATTTCGAGTTACCGCAAGTGTTTGTAGTTGTCAAGTTTTCATTCTATCTTAGAAATTGCGAGACTTCGGATGATGGCCAAACTTGGCTCGATTACTACTTCAAGAATACTCTACAGAAATCTGGGAATGCCGCTGGATACGATCAGAAAGACTTTCGTCATGCTTTCACGCTGTCTTTCTACTGGGGAATTTGTCTGACGTTTGGAATCACAGCGGACTTTTATTTGGTGCAAAAACGAGAAACGACACTTCAAACGGTCGCCTTACTCTTCGGATTTGTGATAATAGCTTACTATTTTATCAATCTGGGAGCCACTTTGACCGGAGTCATTGAGAACAAGTAATTGTCAAAAGTGAACAAATCCTCTGTCTTAAAAGATACGTTTGACTTCTAATTCTTATTGGTGGCGTTTTTACCAGAATCCACCATGTTGACCGTCTGATTTGGCTGCGGAGATATTTACGTGACTTTGCTCCAGTTCACGATGTCCTAGTTGATCGAATGTACACCTTCTTGGAGTTCCAGTGGGATATTTGGCGTGGAATCAATGCTGACAAGAGCCATGCTGGATTTCTATCAATCTCGCATATCATGTACAAGCAACTTAGACTACATGCCATCATGGACGGCCTCAATCAAACGTATTTCTTCCAGGTGAGTCATGATTACAGCAAACTGACTGTGCATTTTCTTTCGCAATACCAACGTTGTCTGTGTTTCCAACGATGGTTTCCAATAGGATTTTGATCTCGAAACACTGAAAAAATTGGCAATAGTAGCTCAGTTTGCTGTTATTCCACCACACGTTTGTCTATTCCGAGCCGGAGATATAATGCGAAAGATATACGTGATTCGGCGTGGTTATTGTGTGGTAAGTCTCCGAAATACTTATATGATACCATGATACCGATGCCCCATAACCTTACTGAGGTATGATTCCTCGA
>VNWX01000271.1:0-25427 GCA_009869905.1 Ceratophysella communis
TGGTTTTCCGAGAATAAAAATACATTCCGGCTGCCCCAATTCCTATGCCGGCTAAAAGGCCTAAGCACAATCCAGTGCTGAACTTGAATCCAGGTGGACTTAAATTTTCAATTGCTTCTGGGACTGGGATTTGGGCCGGGACTGGTACTGGGGCTGGTACTGATGCTGGATTGCTCATTTGTTTTTTAGAATATGTTAATGCGAAATTGAGGAAATACTCGGCGTTCTGGTCAAGGTTCCCGAAATCAGGGAGCTGAAAGTTAGTGTTTTTACTTGAAAAAAGATCTACGAAATGCAAAAAATTATTTACATAATTATTACCATTATCAATTGCTACGCAATAACGTATAGTAGTTTTAGTTTTTCTATTTTAAAACTTTAAAAGAATGCCTTATGTCGACAATTGTGGTCAACAATATTGAATAGAACATACTTACTCATGGTCACTGATTCATAATTACGCTTGTAACCATTGCGGCTCCGCCGAGGCCAGCTCCAAAGGCTGTCAAGATAGGTACAGCGGACGACTGAGCGTCGTTTCCAATCAGCTTGTCCAGCAGTAGTCCGGCTGCAGCTCCCGAAAGTGCTCCTAGAAGCGTTGCATCACAAATCTTCGTAATGTTTCCAAATACCGCATTCATCCACCCCATTTTAAAATCGCTGCAAAATTATCTTAAGTAAAATTAAAAGCTTTAAATTTCCAAATTCTCCATAATATTTGAACATTTGAATATACATTTTGATTTTTATTACCATTTTTAATAGTGAGTCACCCAGATATATTCAGGAGCCGGACTATACTTTTTCCTAATAAATTGGTCTAAGACCGGACCAATTTACCTAAATACACTAAGCACTGATATACTCTTCAGCCTATTAAATGACGGAAATGTAATCTATAGTGAAAAAAGCTATTTATGAATTCTCCAAAACACAAGAACAAATTATAACTGCTTTTATTTACATTTTTAAGGGTTGAGTCACAATCTTCAATGCAACTTTCCCTACCATAGCGACATAATTATCAAACTATTTTCGGAAAGCAGTATGCGCATCAATTTAATTTCCTTTTGATTTAAGTCGTTTGAGTTTTTGAAAATATGTTACTACGGCGAAATTCAATCATTTGAAATGTACCTTAGAGAAAATGCTTCATTGTCATTTGTCCTAAATCTTTACCATCTTTAATCTTTATTAAGAAGCTATTAGCAAAAATACAGATATGGGTCACCAGTGGAAAATTTATTTTAATCTTTATATACGAGGTCTGAACTAATGTATGTAGCTAAAATTTCAATTTAAAATGTTACAATTTACAACAGTAACCCGGCAAATGCTGCTTCACGCTTAAAGGCTCTTCGGTTGATATATGTTGATGTATTTCCATGTTCCGCTAGGCAATCCAAAAATTATTACTATATGTGATGCTCGGCACATGCAAAAATATAAATAAGTACAAATCAAACCAATTGGAAGTACCTGTATGATCTTACAAGCCTAAGCTATCCAACTTAAAATTGACCGTATAGCTTAAATGGTATAAAGCTCTTATGCCCACTCGAGAATAGGGTATATGTTTCAAGTCGAAAACTGTCAAATAACTTAATGTGTACTTATTTATAATTATGCATGTACATCGCGCACCAAGAATGTATAAGGACTTAAAAATAGCTAATACTAATTATTTCGACGCCGTCCGTTGCAAATGCCAACGAGAAGATAATGATGCCCATATTTTGTATAATTAAAGGTGCTAATTATTAAAATTAGGTTGCTCAAAAATTACAATAAAAGTAAGCCGTATAATAAACCATAATTTGCAAGGATTGTTGAGCGCAAACTAGGAAAATAGCCGAGCTTTTAGAATGGAAGGCAATAAAACCAAAATTTATGTCATTTATACGTTGTGGTTGTACTCAATCTTTTGGCTAAGCTGGTGATTACTAAGAAAGTAGTCTATTAATGGAGCTCATATATTGGGCAATATTTGTGGCCGATGTCATCTTGATCACCAACTTGGTCCCAAAGATATAATATGCAGGATTGTATAAGGCCTTAGAGTATGGAATACCAAAGCCTTAACGGCTTTGGTATATTTTTTATTTGCTTATTTTTTTGGACAGACGTATTTATGTTGGACGCCGTGCACAGCAAATATGCCGTAACCTGTCAAGACATCTCCGTGTTTAGATGTCTTGATAGGTTACGGCATATTTGCTGTGCACGGCGTCCAACATAAATACGTCTGTCCAAAAAAAATGAGCAAGTAAAAAATATACCATAATAAAGATTGAGTACAACTACAAGGTATAAATGACATAATTTTTGGTTTTATTGCCTTCCATTCTAAAAACTCGGCTATTTTTCTAGTTTGCGCTCAACAATCCTTGCAAATTATGGTTTATTATACGGTTTACTTTCATTGTAATTTTTGAGAAAACTAATTTTATTAATTGGCGCCTTTAATTATACAAAATATGGACATTATTATCTTCTCGTTAGCATTTGCAACGGACGGCGTCGAAATAATTAGTATTAGCTATTTTAAGTCCTTATACAATTCTTGGTATCTTTGGAACCAAGCTGGTGATCAATATGAAGTTAGCCACAAATTTTGCAAATATATGAGCTCCATTTAAAGGCAACTCCCATAGTAGTTTACCGGCTTAGTCAAAAGGTTGAGTACCTCCCAACTACTGACGGACGTGATCTGAATTTTTAAATAAAGTGTGATTGTCAAGGCAAATAAATATCTGGATTTCTTCCGTAAAAATCCGAAATCTTAGCCCAAGCTGTGAACAGCGTTGGCCCAAACTGTTTCAAATTTTCAACAAATCTTTTGCCACCTGAAATAGAACTAGGCTCAACTGCTCGTACATCAAAGTAAAAAATTGCCATGATTCTTTCGTTTTTGAGGTTAAACCCACCATATTATAATTTGTGTCTATTTACAAGGTTTTACATATACGTTTAACATTTTTGAAAAAACTTAAATGAGACAAGGTAGCAAGAGATTTTACAAGAGGGACTTTACAAGTGACATAACATTTTATTAAAACTAAGCACCATTAGGTGGAATTTGTCGCTACAAAATTTTGAGAGCCGGTCGTAAGGGAGAAGCCATTAGTCGAAATAGATGCCTTTTTCACTGTGAAATGAAGATAATCCCGAACTAGATGCATTTTCAAGAGTAACTCAGATTTGGGATGTTTACTTTGGACAGGTACTTAGGAAATAGTCATCAATATGGCCCTGGAACATAAAAATAAGAAATTAATACAAGCCTTACAATTTGCAATAGAATGAAATTCTAACGATTCTTCTATTAAGGATAATGACATACCATATGGCGCTTTATTATTTGCCGATATTAAGCCGATGACGCATGGAAGTGGAACTAAATCCTTGCATTCTGGATGGCATATGCTTTTACAACTAAAACATCTCAATGCCGATTTGTTGAACTTAATTTTTCTACCGCAAGGTTGGCACTTTTTTGGTTTCAGTACCATTTTCGTTTCAAATCTATGTTCCCGCGTCGCACCAACAACGTTAGACATAGAATGACTAAATTGAACTTGCATAGTGTGGTCCTGTGGTTTTCCTTGTAATGACAATGCTAGAAAATTTGAATCAGTTTCTGAAAACAAAAATAAGGCTGGTAAGTACGAGTAGTTTTTAAGATTTTACATTGCACGAGCTGTAAAATACAAGTTTAAAAAAAATTAACGAAAATTTCAAATTTTTAACTTTGAAGCTTAAGCTTACTTGGTAAAGGGGCCGTCGGTTGAGCCGTGCTATCAACGATGACCGAATCTGATTTAACTAAAGCTTGGTTAGTAGGGTGAGTTTCAAGCATTGTTATTGCATGAACATCATCAGGGCCTCCATTCGGCTCAGTACTTAACCCATGAGACTTAGCTAGTTTTAAACCTTCTAGCTCAGCTTTGATTGTTTTAAGCTGCTTGGTCTTTTCTGCCAACATCCTCTGAAAGTGTACAAATACTCAAATTAGGGATCGAAAGCCATTTTATTTGAAAGTAGACTGATTCCTGATCGTTGATCGGGTTCTGGGCTCGTATGAACCGGAACAAAAATTTATTACATGTAAAACATTGCAATCTGTAACATCGAATTGGTTAAAGGTTTGCATGAATCAGAACAAACACTAATCAAAAAGTAAACAAAAATTGGTAACTCGCAATTTTATTTACTGGCTTCTTTGCCCCGTTTTATCAAGTTGTGTTTGATCGAGTAAAATGGTAATTTGCTCATTTATCGGATTTGGGATATTTACCCATTTTACATTGCCCTTTTTACGTCATTACTTATTTATTCTTCATCAGCAAGTTGCCGGCGCTTCAGTAAATTATTCTTCAGCTTTCTCACTTGAAATGTGCTAAAACTACTTACCTTTTAGTAATAGTAATTTATTATTATGTTTAAATCTATTGTTTATCTGCAAGATTCAAGTATCCCCGCATATACCAATTTCCAGTATACCTACACGTACTAACACATACCAGAATATACTAATTTGACCCTGGGTCAAAGGTCAAGGGTCAACCAAAAGTAGCCTACGGTTTGACCAAAAAATTACCTAAATTTTAAGCTCTCTACTACGTCAAAATCCGCCCGGCGGTTTCGAAGGAGAAGGCTGGACAGACGAATCTGCGACCGTTCATCGCGGGACAATTCATAGCGTGACAATTCATAGCGTCCAATTCATAGCCGCGACAGTTCATAGCTGCGTCAGTTCATAGCGGGGACATTTAATAACGGCGACAGTTCGTAGCCTACCAAATTCATAGTGGCGACAGATCATAGCGAACGACAGTTCATAGCTGCGTCAATTCATAGTTCTAAAATATTTATGTTTATTTGGATGTTTATAATTAAATTGAAGGTAAACTTATACCGCGTATTACTATCAGGGCCGGGTTAAGCCATTTGGAGGACTGAGGCTCTCAGGCTGCCAATCCCCCCATTCCCAACACAGTTCAAACCCCGTGTCCTAGGTGCACCACATAACCCTGCGGTGACTAGACTGTACGGATGAACTGGTCAGGACTTTTCGTTTGACCTAACCTAACCTAACAAATACACTACACTGTCACGCTTCATACAAGTCAAACGTTTACACGCTGCGCGGCGTTAAGATAAATTGGAAACGCGAGAGTGGCTCTTTTATGTTGGGTTATGTGCTAACCTAACCTAACTTGTACAAGGGATACTCTGGCCAAGTGTCACGAGCATAAGTGTCACAGTGATCGATGGGGGAAATTATCTCAAGTTCAAATTTACGCTAATTAAGCTCTAAACTTGTTTTAGTACTGTGGATTTGCGATAGTTTTTTGCTGAGGTCACCTGGATTTTTGGTTTTTGTAATACGTTGGGTCGTGGAGAGCTAAGCACGATGCAATAGTTGATAAATCTGATGATGCTTCGAGACTATGAATTGACGCAGCTATAAACTGTCGCTCGCTATGAAGTGTCGCGGCTATGAATTTGGTAGGCTACGAACTGTCGCCGCTATGAACTGACGCAGCTATGAACTGTCGCAGCTATGAACTGTCGCGGCTATGAATTGTCCCGCCATGAACTGTCGTGATACCGGACAGACAGAAAGGCACACACACGCGCACGATTTTATTAGTATAGATGTAATAGTGATACTTGGAAATCGGTGAGTTTCGAAACTCCCTAGTGATCCTTGGAATTTATATTTATGAACGAACCATGAACATGGTATATTTTATATCAAATCCCCAAACCTTATTCTGAATAGGTATCCTATTCTTTTTTTACAATCTTGAAATAGAATCATTAAAGCTGATGATAAGACAAGCAATGCCAGCTTGTATTTATATCTTTGAATGCCGTTTGGTAATACAAGTCTACACAGCTTCAAGATTTAACTTAACTATTTTCTACTCACAGGTCAAGTTGAAAACATTATTCGCGGGTCTACTTGTGACATGACCCTGACACCTTAGAGAAAAATGTTTTCTACAAAAGTTGATCAGCTTGACAAGGTCAACAACTTTTGTCCGGGTCGTTTTACCTTAAATGTCAAAGGTCAAAACCATCCCTATGAGTCTGCTGTAAAAACTCGGGACTTAGTCGTTCAGCCCCCGTAAGCTACGATCTAACCCTAAAGCTCTTCAAAGTGAAACGTCGCTGAGAAATATGGGGTCAAAATTTCCAAAGGGCTCATGTAAAATACCAAAAGGGTTTTCTGAACTTGCATTTCGACAAAAAATTGTTAGGACAAAAAATTGAAACCAAAAATTGTAAGTCAGTAACTTTGAGCTTTAAGCCCTGGTCTAACGTTTGACAAGAAAGATCTTACTACATTTGAAAACTACTGGAAAATTTCGGTTGAGAAAACCATTTTTGTCGAAATAGAATTTCAGAAAATCTTGATTGGATTTTACACGCTAAATTTCAGGTTTCACTGTCTACCGGTAACTTTGAGACCGCCAAATTTCAACACTAAATTTCTCAGCAACCCTTAAATTTGCAGAGCTAATATTATACACTTCTTAATAATTTGACCCAATGTAATTCTAAACGTGAGCAACCCCTTAAGTATTTACCTTCTAAGAAACAATCGAATCGCTGAAAATTTAAAAAATCTAGAAAGTAGTAATAATACTAGCAAATAAAAATTTCATATCTCAATTTTTGATTTCATTTGAAACGTAGAAAATGTTACTACATAGATGTTGACGGAGGAGTCCGTGCCTGGCAAAATATAATTGATTAGAAATGATGATGAGCTCTAATGGTACGCTTTGCATTAGATAAATGAATTCGCTTCAAATGTAGAATTTGCTTTAGTGTAAGGCGGATGCGCAAATGTAATACATTTTTGGGTAAATGGTTTCTGAAGAACCTGGATTACGTAAACGGAACAGTCAATATATTTAAATATTTGACAACCTGAAAACGGGAATTCCTCTTTGTCAACTCAGTGGCTGAAATCTGAAGCTCATCTATTCTTCTATTGATTTCTGGATGTTCTTCTTTCAGTTTTTCATTTTGTTCCTAAAAAAAACTGTTCATGAGGTGGAAATTGAAGTAAAATATTTAAAATATATCTGTTATTAGAGAATTAAATATTGGGCAACCTGCAAACAGGAATTTTTTTCCGTTAACTCAGCAAATGAATTGTAAATATCACTTATTGTGTTCTTTAAAAAATCATGTTCTTTTTTCGAGCGTTCATGGTTTTCCTAAAAAAAAATTATAATTAGATACAATTATGTGAATATGATAAACCATGCAACACTGATCTTGAGTGAATGTGTTCTTTAGGAGAGAATTTTAGATTTGTAGGGTAAAAGCCATTAAGTATAGGAAATTGGGACAATGTTGGGAGTTGGAAAAAATTGTAGGGTAAATTGTTTTTATGCTATATACTGTTACTGTAACATAATTGTTATATTTTGTAGGCTAGTAGGCTCCAAAACGTCCCAAAATCATTTCAAGATCAAAAATATTATACAATTGCGGAATTCGTTTGACCGTGACCAAATTTCCGCGCAATGGGCACGTCCAGTAAACAGCACTGTGCGTGCCCGTTGAGCAGCTCTTCTTTGGTTTCGGTTCAGAAGTCATCATCAGTTTCTAGGGACTTTCTGACGCACCTGTGAATCTTCTACGTACGATGCCAACATGATTTTCATAACGCTGTTGTTTAGACTGAATCTTCGATTTTCATATTTTAAGATTCTATTTTGTCTGTTAACTTCTACCAGTTCGTTCCTGAAAAATATAGAAAAGATAATTTAAACCCTTAAATAAATTGTTTTACGCCTGTCTATTTAGAACGCACTACTAATCAAAATGACTTTCGGTTTTTTTGTAAAGATTTCATGACCGGTTTTCAAATTAATATTTAGGGGAGATTTTAAAAAGCCTCACAGCCTTTATTTACCAACCGATTTGGACAAGCAATTTCTTGTTGGAAATCGAAAGATATTCCGCTCGAAATTGAGGGAACATATTTTTCCTTGAATACTTTTTTAAATTTTTTTTAATCCCTCAACTATATATAACGCATTCCTGAATCCAACGAGCCATTGCTGCTCAAGATACAATCAGTCGTTTTGGCGGTGAAGCGTTTACACCGCGGCGGTATTGATAGTTCTAATGAGAGATCAAGCTCCTGCCCTCTCTCGATTTATTTATCGGTTTCTTTGCAACTCTTAATTTGTCAACCTGGGCTTTTTCGAGTTGATTTCTTGGATGTTAACGGATTTTTCCATTGTCGCATTGTCTTTACTTATTTATTTTAAAATCAGCAAGCTGCCGGCAGCTAGGGGTTGTTCATGTGCGTGAAGGGGAGCGTCTATGGACAGTCAAAGTCCATCGAAATGGAATGAAACTGGGTGATATTTGCAATTTGCTAATTCGAATTTGCTTATTAGATTTAGATAGACAATCGTAATAAAATATAAAGAAACAAATTTTCAGCAATATATTGGTAAAAAATGCATGAAATTGGCCTTATAATCGCCAAACTTTTGCATCCAACGCTAAAGAAAATTAGCTTTTAATCCGTTTTTTAACAATTTTTAAACGTCTCCCTGAGACCGAATGCTGGGCACGCTCCTGAGACAGACTAGACCGGTTAGACATTATATTTAAATTGTGTGCATGTGCTGGGCGTAAACATCAAAGACGAGCATGTATGTGGTGTGGCGTGGGCTAGAAATAAATTGCAGAATTCCGTGGCCTGTAAAGTGTAAAGCCTTGACCGGACCCAAAGAAGAAAAAGAAGCTAACGACAAAAGGGAGAAAACTTCCTCATTTAAAATCCAATCTGAGCAATAGGGACTTAACTGTCCGAATTCTTGTTACTTAAGCTCCTCATAAAATAATACACCCAAACTCATCCTGGATGGTCTAGAATTTATGGGTTCCGCAGTTAGTCAGACTAGACATCCCAAAAATTTAGGTCCCAAAATTCACCCTAAGGGTGGAAGACTCATTAGTCCTCACAAACCTTAAAGATACCCGGGTCTTACTTGAGTTGAAGTATCTTGGATGCAAGGCCATTTTGAATTTTTTTTAACTTCTTTATTTGGAGCTCACCACTCTGCTGGTCCATTTTTGAGCACGGTTTGGTTCTAAAATGAAGTAGTTATTACTCTGAGCAAGGCTCGGACCTGTTTCAGTAAGAATTAGAAGTTTAGTGATCAGCAGTTTTGTATTAAAAAAGTATGTGAAACTTATAAAATTATTTCTCTGACAAGACAACCTTGTGTTCGCGAAAGAAGAGCGGAATGATCAATGAGCTATACAGACACACTCTCAAATTAACTACTGCAAAGTAAGAAGACAACACGTAACACGCAACGACACCCGCTGCGCTCCCTACGTTTGCACAAAACAAAATCGCAAAACATTGACGTCGGCGGCAGTCGTTGTCGTACACATATTACAACCAATCACAAAGTATTTGACAAATTTGCAAACCAGATGGCGCTTTCCATACAATTGCTTACGTTGTTGATGCTATTTTTTCAAGTAAACTAATGACATTATATTGTAATTAGCTTTATACTTTCATGTGCTCATTTATGAAAATTAAACGGAAAACCGACAAATTTACCGTTAGTAAATTATAAAAGGTAATTTGGCGCAATTCTGGAGGTCGATGATCTCAAGCGATGCCCGCATTTAGCGAGTTTTTTTAAAAGAAATGAATCAAATCAGCTCAAGTAAGCAGGCTTGAAGCACGTCTGAATGAACCGAATCTAGCAACGTCAAACAGCGTTGCATATTTTTTCGTGGTCTAATTTTTAGAAGTGCACGTAATATTATCAATTACTTGATATAAGTTGATTGTTTGAGTTAATGAAATTTAACTACTATAGTGACGGTGAAATTCATTGAGTTGAACCAACTTGGAGAAAATCTTAATAATTAATATTTCATTTTTTTTTGAATTATTCAAACTATAAATGCCAAAAATAAGGTTATTTTAAGGTCCAACACACTTCTCTACACCTATGGAATCGAATCGATGATCAATTTGAAATCAGTCACAAATTTAACTACACATATGAGATGCATTTATAGCCAGAGGAATCGTCATATTTTCCCAAAAAAAGCTGCGTACAATTTTGTAAGGGTATTCAGAAATGGTTAAATTTTCTAATTTTAGGTCTTGCTATATTTCCAGTTTGCGTTCAACAATCCTTGCAAACTGTGCTTTATTGCATGATTTTTCCGCATTATGTGTACAATTTAACCTATTTGTATTAATTAGCAGCTTTAATATTCGAGAATATAGGTACGTAACATCGATATCTATTGTTATGATTGCTTCGAACTTAATTAGTAGGTACTAGCTACTTTTTAGGCCTTACACGTTTCTGCATATCTTTAGAACCAAGATGGTGATCAATATGGCATCTGCCACAAATTTTGCTACATAAATGAGCTGTGTTTAAAACTTAAAACATACCGACATAGTTGGCACCAGCGTAGTCAAAAAGTTTCGTATTAAAGTATTGTACTTTTGAAGCTATGTTTTTGTTTTTGAACTTCCTGAAAATACGCCGCGGGCGCGAAACTTGAAAGAATGAATAAAAATTTGTCAAACATTACGGGGGCTTTTATTTTTGAACAAGATCGGTGATTTGGAAGATGAAATCCAGCACTTATTCATGCATGTTTTGACTAAGTTTGCTTTACTTATTAAAAAAACTCGCCAACCGGGTTAAGAAGTTATTAGAAACAATATAGAAATGGTCCAACAGTGAAAAATTTGTTTAATTCGAGGTCCGAACTTATGTAGGTAGCTAAATTCCAAATTCAAATGTTGCAATTTACAACGGTAACCAGGAGAATGCTGCTTCGCGCTTCAACGCTGTTCAGTTAAAATATGTGGATATATTTCATGTTCCGCTTGGCAATCCTAAAAATAATACTATATGTCTGATTCCCTGGCTATGTGTGATGCTCTGCACATGTACAATTAAAAATGAGCACAAATCAATTCAATCGGCAGTACCTTCTTAGATCTTACGAGCCTGAGCTCTTGAGCTTAAAAATGACCGAATAGCTTAAATAGAATAGAGCTCTTATGTCCACTCAAGAATATGGTATATATATATTTCAAGTTAAAAACTGCCAATTGACTTAATGTGTACTTGTTTATAATTATGTATACACAAAGCATCAAATCAATTATTATTTTCAGGATTCCAAAGCGGAACACGGAAATATTCTAATATTTCTGCTTAGCGGCGTTGACGCGTGGAGAAGTATTTGCTATCACTAATCGAGTTAAAAAGATGCTAGAAGTAATGTAAACAGAAGGGTCAACAGTGGCATATACTATTCCACGCTTCAAAGCTTTTATTACAAAATTTTCCAATGACATTAAGATTATTTCGATTAACAATGAATCTTGTTACAATTAAAACTTCAACTACTTATTTTGCTCATTTGTGCCTTCTCGTTGAACAGCTCTCTTGATGGTCTTTAAGCCTGTCCAGCTTGCGTTCAAAGAATCCACAAGTTTTACATCTGTAAATTGTATCTGAGTTGATAGATAGTTGTTGAGCATGATATTGTTTATGGTGATTTTCCAGGGTTAGGCTTAGTTTACCGTTTCCTTTTTGAATTGACGAGATTTCAAAATTTTCGCAGGACGGGAGGTGGCATGACCACGGTCCTGACTTCGGGGTTTTTGGGTTCAGCGGTCCAACTGCATTTTTTGCATACTCATCGTAACAGACAATGGCATACATACCAGCCCTGTCTTGACAAATGGCTTCTTGCTTCTTGGTAACTAAGTTCCAGCCCTCGAACTGTACTTTTTCCCCGTTGTAAATAGGAATCTCCATTTTATTCGGAGAGTCTGGAAACTTTGGAGCAGGAACAATCGTATCCTCCTTGCGCAAGGTTAGTTTTACCGGAGCGATACCTTTCTTCTTGTCATACCGATCTTTACAAACTTTATGAGTTTGGCAGTAGGCTTTCCAACGTTCTAATGCAAAGTTAGCGGATTCGTTAATATTGTACCCCATGTTATAGCCTTGGTGATAGCAATTTGGAAACGTTATGATAATTTCTCCCAAGTTCTGCGTTACTTCATTCACTGTTATTCCGCAACTACGCAGGAAATCAACGTCAAAATAATGGCTTTTATGCTGAAGAAAAGTAGGACAGGCCTTGTAGTCTTTGGGGAAACATTGATTCGCTACGCTCTCCAGTAGCCAACCTTGTTCAGGTGGTATCCCAAACCTACAATTTTATAAGAAAATAATCCTGTATTAGAATTATGAAGTGAAAGGTGATTTTTCGCATTGCTTATCAGGGCAAACAATTTTTAAAAATCACCAATTTTTTGGAGCCCCGAAGAGTTGTACATTGGCCGAATACAAACACACGTCTTCAATGTGAATCGGGAATATTGATCCATACGATCCGACGTAGAGCATGCTTCGATTTATGCCAGGGAAAATTCGTCCCTCATCTCCAAATTGTACCGTTTTATTCAAAAAAGTCTCCAGTCGGTTAATATTCCAAACATTATCTTCAGTAAATAAGCTCCCCACGATCTCTGCTCCGTATAACGGCTGACGGCTAAGAAGTCCTCGTTTGACTTCGTCGTACAAAGTCTGAAAGTAGAACATTACCATAGCCTGAGTTAAGCTTTAAAAGCGGTAATTGATTTGTAATATACTTATTCTATCTGTAGTACGATAATTAATGCAAAACAGGAAACGCATGAAATTATGTACAATATACAGTAGATTCTTCTCGCTATTGGCATCACTATTTGTATTACAAAAGTAGGTACTATAGCTAATGCTATGCCACATTTCTACGTCAATATCAGTTGAAACATGACATGAAGGTATTTCCATGTTCCGCTCAGCAATCCTAAAAACAAATACTACATTTCAAGTTTTTAACATGCTCAATTATAGAAAAGTACATATAAGGTCAATTGGCGGTTTTCAAATTTAAGAAAACTACAATACTCTGGAGTGTGGATAAGAGCTGTATTTTATTCTGAGCTATTCTAAGCTTGGCCGGTAGAAAGAAAAGGACTAGTCAATAGCTTAGAATCGATTATGAAGCTCATACACATTTGTGTTTCAGACCGGGAACTACCAATTAACTTGATGTGTACTCATTCAATATGAACATATAGAGCATCAAATATTATTTCTTCAGATTGCTGAGAGGATTTTATAAATCTCTTTGAAATCCTAGGAGTTTATCCGCATATTTCTACGTCAGGGCGTTGAAGGTTGAAGCGTGGCGTGGAGTAGTATTTGCTACTGTTGAACTTTAACCTGATTAGTAATAGTTCTCCCATTAGTGTTTATAGTTGGCCAGTCGCCAGTTTTAGCATCTACGGTATGTGTTCTGGATATCATCTTTTAAATCAGCGACAAGGTTCAAAATTTATTGCTGCGGTAAATCTTAGCTTGAGTTTGATTAGAGATACTATCTTCCGTGCAATAGCTTTTGGACCAGTTCGGTGATTTGAAAGATGATATACGGAACTCATGGATCCATATAGTGGCTAACTTGTAATACTAATAAGGGAGCTATCACCAATTGGGTTAAGAAGTTCCCAGGAGTCATGTTGAAATGTCAACAGTAACAAATACTACTGTACGCTTCAACGCCGCTCAGTATAAATATGTAAATACATTCACCACGCGCTTTACAATCCTAAAATATAATACTATATTAGATGTTTCATGCATACATAGTCATAGATAAGTAAATTTATAACCAGTTGGCACTAATCACAAAACATTGGACTACCGTTGAGCCGGATAATGGAGCTCGGTATTCTGGAGTGCTGACTTTCTCCCGGAAAGTTTTGTAAGTATAAGCCTCCTTGGTTGCTTTACTTGAATAAAGATAAACTCCAGGTATCCCATCCATTTGTTCCACTTTTTGCCGTAACGGGTGAAATGACATAATGCTTGGGCATAGTTCCATCGGCAGGATTTTAAATTCATGTTCAGTCGGCGGAACTATTTTGGCAATACCGACACGGTGGGCGCCATCTTCTTCCATAGCATTAATCAGGTTGGGAAAATTTCTAAACTCTTCCATTGAGGGTCTATACGTTTTGATCATGATGCCTGGATAAAAAAATAAAAAATTCAAATATATAGTCTTGCCATCTTTTCCTTAGACATAACCAGCCCCTACTCAAACACACATACAAGTATAGTACTCAAGGCGCTTATTAGTGCAGTTCACATAACATTCTAAATACAACGGTCGAGGTCGATACAGTATAGTGTTGTCAAAATAGCTCGGTTGAAATTGAGGTCGCGTTAAGCCTCGCCGATCAGCGCGGAATACTTGGAGGTACATCGATACCAGAGCAAGTTAGCATTTTATAATAAAATAACTACACTATTACACAAAACCGTCCTGCATCAATTGAAATTGAGCACTTATCAGCAAACTCCAGCTCCGTCGAACCTTAAATCTGATTTGAGCTCAGTTTGAGCTTTTCTCTTGGTGAGCCGAGCCCCACATATACTAGAAAAGCAGTCAGCATGAAAATTTGAATAACGCCAGCGCCAGCCAAGTTCGAGAGGGGGTTGTAGGTCGATTGGTCGACCAAACGGCCGTCCACCAAAAGTTTTCGAGCAATCGACCGACCACGCCAGAGGGAAAGATATGGGAGAAATTGACGGATGTTTGTATTACAATTAAAACCCTACGCTGATACCATTATTATTCACTGCTAGCTAACGGTGTATTTACTTCCGGAAATGGTGTACAGCTCGTGATAAAGGGTGAAACGTTGTTTGTCTGTCTCCTGTGCCATTAAACCATCGTAATACTGTAGGCTGTACATCTACGACCACGATGTATGCTGAAAGCCTACAGTATTGTATGTTTTGTTCTGCATTTTTTGTTTGTTTGCCGTCTGTCTGTTTTTCGCTCAAAAGAACAAGATAGCAAGGCAACACATAGAGGCATGGTGGCCATGCCATACAGACTTGAGCCACCTTGCATAGAGGTATGAATGTACTATACTAGAGCTGCACTATGGGGAAGGGAAATAGGCCAAATATTTTGAGCTGTTAAGGCTCGTTTATACTGGCGACGCGCGTCAGGTAAAGGACGACGCGACGCGAGAGTTGAGCGTTTATACTAAAAGTAGACGACCGTCAACTCGGCGCGACTCCGGCCCGACTTATCCCATTCTCCCAGCGTTTGTTCGACGGAGCGCTCGGTTAGTGTAAGCGTTTATACTAGACGCAAGCTCACGCGAGTCGGTCGACGTCTGGCGCTCCCAAAAGTTGAAATATTTCAACTTCTGCGTCAAATCGACGCTGAGTACGGCTGGTCTGGACTTCCTCCCTGTGTAAATTATCCACTGTTTTGGTGGGAATTTGAATTCGACATTCATAAACAGTTGTCAAAACCTAAGTTCTGCGCACTGTCTTCAACTTTGTCAGCTAAGTCGAAGTAAACTCAACTTGAACAGCCTGCTTGGACAACACACGCTCACGCTCAGTCTTAATCTTTACTAAATATTGGGTGCCTTATTTTTGTATAAGCTTGGAACTTATGTGTAAATAAAGTTTATCACGTGATACACTTCTCACTCTCACTGCTATCCTCTGCTTAGGTAAATAATTAAAAAAAATAGTTAGTTAAAACTAAATCATTAAAATTTCTACTGTTCACGTACATCAAAAATCGTCCAAGGCCTTGACTATGTTGTAATTTTTAAAGGTTTACAAAGGTCAATTTTGTGCATTGTCTTCAGTCGGCTCGTGATCGCAATCACAATGTAAATTAATTTATAATTAATAAATAACAAAGTCGTTTCGACGCTGTGTATAAAAGCCCTTATGTCGAGCGTCCACCAAAGTCAAATGAACGCCCGTCAGTTTTGACGTCGCGTCACAACAGCGCTCAGTTCGAAAGCTTCGATGTTCGGCGTCCGCCTTGACGTCGTGGAACGGCGTCAAATAGACGTGCGCCAAGTCGACGCCGACGTCAGTTAAGTATAAACGAGCGTTTTATGAGTATACCTGATGCGACCAAGAGATACCGGCGATTCCCCTAGCAACCCTTGAGATATCGAATATCTAGTGGTAAAAACCAAATAATATGCAAAAATTGAATGACTTTGACGTAAATTTTGCTCAGTTGCCATTGACAATTTAAATTAAATTGTTTATTTATTCCAATATCACGTGGCTTTTGTATTTGAATTTTCCCGCAAAAGTACGTTGACACCCCGCACGGTTGCACATGACTGGGCCGTGGAAATCACATTTGAATTTCTCCCACGTTTTGTACCTACAGCAATCAAAATGTAGGTCCATGGTACCCTAGCGATGCCGTTATCATACTTTAAAAAATAGTATATGTAGTTACTATATCTGTGGCCCTAATCCCAAGCAACATTTGGAATTCCATTGCCATCGCACGTTATAAATTTTGCATTCCGTGTTTCTATGGAACATCTTCCCAACGCTGAACGTTGACCGAGACCGAATGGAATCTGCAAACGTGATATTTCAGAAATCTCACCTGAACTGTGCCTTAAACGAGGCGTGGAATGAATTTTGTGCAAAGCACGGTCCTTTGGGCTTTCTTTTGTGCTGATTGGGCAGAAAACGACAAAAAATGACTAATTTTGCACTGACACTGCAAACAGCAAACTGACATCAGCTAGTTTAGTTACTCGTGTCAACTTTGTCTATAGCTGAATTTGAAATGCCGGGGTTCTGAAAGAGGAGGAGTCACCCGAAAATACAGTATGTCAATGTCAAAGTCACAGTTCTAGCAACGAACAGAAAAAATTTATGTTCGGACTCAAAATGGAAAACTTGCCTAAGATTTTTAATCCCGATACTGTTTTGATAATTGCGCAGAAACACGGCAAGTTTTCAAGCGTTCCGATTTTGCCTTTGTAGTTCATTCACACTGTATTCCAGGAACGGACGACGCAATGGCGGAAAGTACAACATTATTTGGATGTGAGTATAATCACACCTGTATGTAGTACAGTTGGCAGCTCCGTACAACTTCATCGAGAGCTACAAACAGCAAATCAGAAACGAGCTGACAAGTTTACAACGAGATGGCGCTAATGACCTATTAGGTTGGATGTAGTACATTTAACAAAATAGATCTGTATCCATGACTCTAGCTTTCTTTTTACAGTGCTAATTGTGAATTCTTGAGTAATAAAAGATAAAAGTAAATCTAAATTACATAAATGTATGCCTAAATTTAAGATTGTCAGTCGGAAACTCAACTTATAAAATGTTTTACAATTCGAGTGATTACTTATGGATTCCATAATCTAATCTAAGAGCATTTCTAGTAAGGAGCATATAAAATCTACTCGATTTAATTTACGACTTGAACTAAACTGGTGATTGGTTCTAGATAAACGCACCGCTGAAATACATAAACTGGGCCACAAATCCTAACCCTTTGAATTGTCATCACCATTTAAAATGACATCGAACCAAGTAATTAAGCGTCACACTTCCAGCTCCAGCAATTATTGACTCCCATAGCAACAACCAATAACTTTATCATTTGAAATGCTTGTTGGAAAACAAAAAAATACGCAGATTGGTAATTTTGAAGTAATTAGTTCTCACTCGTTAACCCGTCGTTGTGTCCATCAAACTTCGTTGTATGTTCGTGGATTTGAAATTTTTTTCAAAATAGTTCCTCGGCTGAACAGTTGTAAGCAAGCATAACATAAATTTATCTAGCTTCAGTTGAAATATCTAGCTTCAGTTGAAATAATTCATAATCAAAATTTAATTTGACATTACTTGGATTTTATTAGGCATTTTGGACCGGTCACTGACCAAGTATAAGCAAAATGGATGATCGAACGTCACCGGCAACTCCATATTTATCTGGCTTTACATCTAATCAGATCATTCCGGTGGAACAAGACAATGAGGGACATGTTATCTATGTTGAAGACTTTGAAGAAGGATTGTGGCCCGCGCCATATTTTCGAAAAGCAATTTTCGTTCCAGGCCGAGGCTTCCCGACTACTGGGTCTATTTTCAATCTGACTTCAATTTCAAATGCAATTAAGAAGTTCTTTCCAAGCGCCGAGGAAGAAGTCACACTGTTTCGGTACTCGTTAGAAGAGCAGCAGTATTTAGATTTTTCCGAAGGTCGTCCACTGAATCATACCATGACTGCTAAAAACGTTATTAATTATTTTCAAACTCGACCGGAAGAACGAACGCTTCTCCTCAATGTGTTTTTTCCGGTCCCGTAAGTCGTCCAATGTACTTGCTAAACAAGCCTAACTCATCAAATCGGGTATTAATTGTTTTTTAAATCACAGATTGAGCAACAAAGAGATACAAGTCCCCAAGTACATCAAATTTGGATCAGGAACTACGCTCACAGGAAATAGTTACGAAACGGCCATGTCGACTTCAAACTCCTTACGGATCATAGAGCTTGGATCTCAAGGGCACTTCAAGGAATCAGTAATGGCATTCAGGGGAAATGCCCACTGGATTCTGGTCGGAAAGGTTAGTCTACAGTATATGCTTGTTTGTGACGAACTGTACAACAGCGAAAAGAATCCTTACTTCTAATTTTTTCAATTATTTATTTTAGGGTAAACTGGACCTCTATCTTGCAAAGCCCAATCCAAAAAACCGAGCTATATTCTTGGATTTTATCGAGCAAAACCTGAAGCAAAATAAACAAGACCGAAAGTCGAAACTTGCCCCTTGTGACAAGTACTGTCATATTTCATTGAATCAAGGAGACAGTATCTTCATTCCTCCAGCCTTTCTCGTTGGTTACTTCTTTTCCGAGGACACGATGCTCTTTAGATCCTTATTTTATCCAATAATGTGCCCCGAGGACGTATCACTGTAAGTGTATTTCTCAGAGTCCAAGATATTTCTATCGTGACCAATTACTGGCTGAACTACAACTAATTATTTTCAGTGGCGTACGATTCCCGGATTCAATGATGGACATCGCTCCAACTGTCAAACCAACCATTCAGCAGTTGGCTACTTATTTGGAGAAATTAGACCGTCACCTTCCGCTTGTGGTTTCTAAACTTAAAGTCCTAAGTAGTTTCAATGGATGGATGCAGCACCTGACGGGAATCGTTGAAAACGATTCTGAAAAACTGGATCATCCAGAGATCGATTGTATCCCATGGATAAACTCCACTAACATTCTGGACACTGATGCCCGAGATAAACAGTATTTCAAAAGAGTCTGCGCCAATCTGCGCTTAAAAATCGAAGAGTTGAAATCCCTGTACGCCGAACCGCTCTACAGCGATGTATTCTATTGGGTTTCAAAGCTCCAGGCTTACGTCAATCGAGATGAAGCTGCGGACATGGAAATCCGGATCGCTGAGTTCATTCCTGAGCTAAAGGTCATCTGCTTCAACGCCATCTGGCCAAATTTACATGATAGAACGCTATCTCAGCTAGATGTGGATCGAGCCTTTCCAGGTCACACTTTGAAAACTCTGCCACCCCCGCCGTCCCGATTGATGAACTCCTACCAAAACATCACGGTACATCTGAGCCAAATTACAGGGCGCCCCTTCGTAGTGGCTTTGAAAAAAATTCAGGCAAACCAGCCAATAGCAATTTTGGCTGGAGTTTGGTTCAAGGACTATGAACATGAAAAACTGGAGCTAGACCAAAGTTCACTTCAAGGACGGCGACACAAGGCCCTCTGTCTTCGCTACCCTGACATGAAATTGGTCTACGACACCAGGCTTGCATCAAACTGGGCAAATCTGTTAAAAGAATCTTCAGAACCAAACTGTGCAGTCGAGTTGGTAAGTTTTTAATGTGTAACCTATGCCTAAAGGCCTGCCACATAATGGATGATATAAACGATGTTCATACAGATTGAGTTGGACGGCTACATAACCCCGTGTTTGTACTCCATCATGAAGATCATTTCTGGACATGAACTGACAGTTCCTATAGGAAACCAGCTTAGATCTTTGGATTACCCGGCAGAGACTGATCTAACAGTTTCAGCTCAAAGAAACACGCGCATTTATCCGTCACTTGGGAAGCCCGCGCCGGACATAAACATCGTAATCCAGAACTACGATGATCCAGGCTACAAGACCTGGGTACAACCCGAGCTTGGAAGCATAGAGGTTGAGCCCGAAGCTCTTAAAGTTGACTACCCGCCCACTCCAAGCCCGCAAGCCCCCATCGAGTTCGATGAATTCGGAAATGAAATAGCAACAGGAGATCTTCTTGCACCGCAGCTTGGGCCAATAGCTGGACCATCATCTCGTCTGCACCGACCATCCCTGTCCGAGCCTTTGCCTTCCAACTACTCAAGTATCGCAGCTGCTGGTCGCGGTGAAGGAAGAGGAATCCCACGTACTGTTCCAGTCCCCGGATATCAAGGACAACGTGGAGCAGCACTGCAGCCAAGCATGGATGAACAGATGCGGGTTCCTGGAACTGTAACAATCGCAAGTCGGCGGGGTAGCTCCCGTGGCCGTGCTCGACAGAGCTTGCATCGAGAGCAGCTTATTTGTCGTCCTATTCTGGCCGATCAGCAATCAGATGAAACTCTGCAGGTCGAGGATGAACAGGCAACCAGTGTCAGTGTGGTAGGCTTGCCACTTTACCGCTATGAACATAACACTGTACATTCGGAAACTCATCACCATCGAGTCCCATCTGGAGCAGGACGCTCAAATGCTTCAGGTTCATCCTCCGGTTCATCTCAAGAACAAGCCTCTTCGTCAGCTCTCAACCAGCCTGAAGAACTAACGCATCAAAGCCAAGCTGCAATTGGCTGCATAGGACCTTGGATTTCAGAACGCGATCCGGACTATCAGAGCTTGAATTCCAACTTCAACTACCTCGTGCCTAGGCAAGGCCACATCTGGGCTCCTGATGGCACTGAAATTCGAGTCGAAGGCATCCGTACCATTGAACCTAACGACTCGGATGAACCGGATGCTATTCCAGGACAGTACCCGATCATCTCATTGGATGATCTAAACGATCACTGCGAAATACCAGTTTCACAAGTACGAAATCAAGATCGAACCTACAAGTGCGGATTGGAAACTTGCAGACGAAATCCAGGGCATCAGGTCGCTAAGCATACGAAGAAGCGCTACGGTTCTAAGAAGGAGCGACACTACAGCCAGCTGGCTTATGGACACAATCTAATCTATCATCAGGATAAAGAGAGCAGCCTAAAATATCGCTGCATTTACTGTCGCAAGTACAAGTACCGCAGCGAGAAAGCCAAGGCAGAACACGAGGCAAAATGCCTTAAAAATCCCGAGGTAACTCCTTATCAATACACAATTTCAGCAACTACTATACAAAGAGTATAACCGTGCTCTATCCGCAGAATGAGGGTGAAAATGAAACCGAGTCTGATGAGGATGAAGACAATGGTGACGAGGATGGCCCAGGACCAAGTACGCGTGGTCGTGGATATGGAAGACACGAGGACGACGACCAAGGCCCAAGTGGAGCTGGAGCAAGCGTCGGACCAACAACTCGAAGCCGGGCCCAAGCAACAACGCAGGGTTTCTGAAGTACCGATAATTCTTGGAACATGATACCTGAACATCGTATACAATTTAATTCGGCTAACCATCTCTTACAAAATTATTAAATTTAACTTCTACCTATATCATTTGCTCTTGAGTAATTCATCCATTTCTAGGACCACGGTCATTGAAATAAATACGCATGGTACCAATCTGTCGTTGATTTTATAGGAAACATGGCTTTAGAAAGTTTCCGTTTGAAAATCCCAACTTTAAGCATTTATCATGCACATTTAAATCCATATTCATTCTTTAAAATATATAACGTTCAAGTTAGCACTGTGAAATTAATACAACAGATCTCTTTTAAAATTCATGTACCTTCACTTTCAATATTTTTAGTGCAGCGAATTATATTTCCCTTCCGATAAATCAACTGCCTACTAAGAAGACTAAACTGAAGATAACAGCAACTATCATCTTCCTGGGCGCAGCAACAGAAGCTTAGTTATTAAATATTAGGGTTGAGCGTACCGAAAGCGAAATGCATGTAACTCAACAGTTTTCGTCGATCCTATAGTCCTATCCTAAGACTGGGATATTGAGTCTACAATTGTGACTCAGATTGTCAACATTTTATAAATTTAAAATTTCCGAGACGTAAATTTTCGATCGACAATCCTAAATTCAAGCTTACAATTTCATATTTTGTATTCAAATTTACCTTTTACAATATACGAATTTTAACTTAGCTCTGTAAAACATAAGCTAGAGCCACGGGTACACGAGAAAACCCAGCGAGCACTGCGGCGAGACTTGGCGCTATCAACTGCTTTCAAGCATAACGTTGCAGCAAAACTGGTCAATTTAAGTTTAAAACACAATTTTCTTGAGTCGTTGTAGAAGGTTTTGAGCGCCTGCGGCAAAGTTAGGCCTTACTTTGTCCAATTTGGTATGAAACTGTTGATTTTTTAGATAGAAAACAGCAAAATGTCGGACTCCTGCAGCGTTCTAATTAATCCTGTATTTATAAAAAAAATGGCTTATCTCCAAATAAATCCAGACCAAGCTGTACGCCCGTCCTTGAGTATAAATATATGAGATATGCTAAGTATCGCTCAAAGATTAGGTTAAGAAAAACTGAACTAAAAATTAATTGAAATAAAACGCTACCTGGTGCCAAGAAATCCAGGAATGACGCTATCAAAACTTATAAGGGTAGAAAAGACTTTCAGTAAATTTTTAAATGCGTTTTTTTTAAAAATTAATTTAAATCTTAGCATTGATTAAATATATCGGTTTTATTCTACTCACAAATTATTTGTAAATAACAAGCAGAGCTTTTTAGGCTGTATTTGACAGATTTGACGATTTGACAAAACTAGCATAGTGTCATTCACGACAATCAAGATTAGTAGGCATTATTTAACTGGCATGAATACTCCAATAGGGCATTCCAGTTTGGATCCATTTCCAACGCTTCTTTGCAAGTAACAACAATTAGCTTTCTCTTGGATCTTGAAAGAATCACATTCATCCGCTTAGGATCGCTAACGAATCCCAAATTCTTTCGACTTCCGTCTCGTACAATGGAAATAATTGTAAGCTCGGCTTCCGAACCTTGGGCTCCATCGATAGTGCTTATTGTACTGGGATCAGCAAACTTCTTAGATCTTATTCTATCTCGTTGTCCAGTATACGGGGTAAGAATCAGAATGTCAGACGCCGGAACCTCGATTTTTCTAAGGCTTTCGTATACCTCCTTTACTTTAAGAGCTTCTAACTCATTGTAGTAAGAAAATGTTTCCTCAGTACGTGAAACTTCCATTCCTCCGGTGGGTACAAAGCACAATGAAATTGGTTTTCTCAAATGAGCAGGTAAATCCTCGTTCCGACTTACTTGTCTATCCTCTGGCTTGACTGCATGAGTTAATTTAGATTTGTAAAATTGTTTATTGTAGAACTCCACAATGGCGGGATGACCTCTGTGCTGTTGGGCTAGAAACACAGATGGGACTTGATCCAGGGCCAGCAGTCGCTCAAAAATACTGATCCCAAGTCCAGTGTTCTTTGCAGCCATCGACAACACAGTCGGTGCTAGCTGACAAGAATCTCCGGCCATAACAAATCGCGATAATTTACCCTTTGTAATTGGAATGAGGACTTCGGGCTCTGTTCCTTGAGCAGCTTCATCGACGATGACATGCGTAAAGTTCTGATGTTTGACCAGTCTGGATTGGGCACCCACGCAGGTCGTAAAAATAATCTTAGCCTGCTCTAAGACTTTCGCTTGAGCCTCATTTTTTTCGGCAATGGTGTCGTATGGTATTTTTTTTTGTTGCGAGTATAGGTTTCCTAGGAGGTCAAGGTGATGAGTTTTCAGAGCCTGGTTTTCAGGTTCGGCGCCGCATCTGACGATCTTGTGCAGTTTTATGTTTCCGGCTTGCAATTTAAGTTCTTTTTTCTCACCTAGTTTATCAAGTTCAAGCCGAAACTCTCTGAGCAAATTATCAACGGCCTTATTCGATGGAGCTGAAACTAAGATCTTCAATGGAGGTTCCTTTTTGTATAAATTGAGCCAGGAATGCAAAATCTGGGTTAACGTAGTCGTTTTTCCAGTGCCAGGTGGTCCATGTATGAGAAGATACGGCGCTTCCTCGGAATTTGCTAAGTTAAGGGCGGCCGCCTATAAAATAAATAAAAATTACCAGTATTACAGTAATGCCTGATTGATCCCAACAAGAGTGGAAATAGTGGAAAACGAAAGTCCTATATAGGAGTTACGAAAAGTACGTGCGCCTTATAAATTTTTACAATTTTTCTCATTATTTATCTTGTGCACACAAACAGCATGATTCTAGTCGAGCGTAGTTCTAGTTATCGATAGTCTTCTTGTAGAGGCATTATTTGTCCCACATTAGACCAAAGTGCATGATACACGATGGCCCGCCTTGAGAATTTGTAGTATTACGGCATATTTGCTATGGACGACATCCAACTTAACCACTATAAGCTACTTATAAGACCTTATACAATCCTGCATATCATATCTTTGGAACCATTTTGGTGATCAATATAAAATCAGCCACAAATTTTGCCCAATATATGAGCTGCAATAACAAACTATTGTCATAGTAATCACCAGCTTAACCAAAATGTTGAGTACAACTACAACGTAAAAATTTAACTTTTTAGTTTAAATATGCTTTATGGTATAGTTTACGCACATTATAATTTTTAAAAAACCTAATTTTATAAATTAGCGCTTTGAATGATACAAAATATAAGCATCATTATCCTTTCGTTGGCGTTTGCAACGGACGGCGTCGAAATTAATTAGTATCATAGTTGGGCATTTTGGGAGCCCTCCGGCCTTCGGCTCGAGCTCTGCCCTCCGGACCTCGAGCCCTCCGGCCAAAGCCTGCCTTCCGGGCCTTTGGCTCGAGCTCTGCCCTCCGGACCTCAAGCTAAAGCCTGCCCTCCAGGGCTCCGGGCCTCGGGCTCGACCACTGCCCTCCAACCCTCCGGATCGACCTCTGCCCTCCAACCCCCTGGCTCGGCTTCTGCTCTGCCCTCCCACCCTCCGCGGCTCCGAAGGCCCGGAGGGCAGTATTAAATCATATTTACGCAGCTTTGACCTGGACTAATTCAAAAAAAAATAGTAAGGTGAATGATAAAGCATATATGCGACATATACATCATATATATTCTTTTTTTATTTAAAAAAAAATACAAACATGTCGCGTATACATTATCTCTTATATAATTTATGGAAAGGAAGGGAAAGGAGGGGTCGGGAGGGGAGAGTTTGGAAGAGGAGGGATCGGGAGAGGAGTGGTCGGGAGGGGAGAGGAGTGGTCGGGAGGGGAGAGGGAGGGGTTAGTAG